>CAAKHC010017856.1:0-11599 GCA_901007825.1 Macroramphosus scolopax | reverse complement strand
TGAAGGATGTTGCAGACAACGATCATAATATGCGATCTGGACTTCTTCTGTTGACACTTTAATTTAAAGTTCTGTACTCACAAAGAAATTACCGCTAAGTTCACACTGTATGCTGATGACACTGTTTGTTACATGGATGGGCGGGTGGGGGCGGGACAAAGGGTTCTGATTAGGATAGATGTTTTATGGTCTGGTGTCTGATGAAAATTATTAGCTTAAGTTGTTTTCTTGTTGCTTTATGAATCACAGAGCAGATGTCACCTCATCTGTAGGACTGAGATTGTGCGATTTGTATTTGACAGTGAGAACTACGTTGCTTGAGTGACATGGCAGCTTCCATTTGAATCAGTCTTCAATAAATGTACTTGCCAATAAAGAAATAGAACTGAATATTGTCTTCTCCCTGAAGGTTGATGGATTATTATTTTTTTATTAGTGAATATTAAACGTTTTGTTGGCTGGAACAGCAGGAGTCTCTCTGACAACGATACACTAACAATAAGAGTTATTTCGCTCAGAAAGCTTCGAAACAAAATTGAAAGTAAAATATCGAGTGAGTTGGTTTCAAACGCTCCGAAATTGTGAGGATTCCATTTGAAGTAAATTGCATAATGTGTATATTTCTTTTCTATTGAACGCCCAGTGAAGTACAAAATTTTCTCTTCCATTATAACAGCTGAATTTTGTTTTGATTCTTTTGATAACGCCCTGTCTCAGGTTCATGCGTTGCTGACCGATGTGACTGCATCTCAGGTAGAATGCAACGTTTAGGTCCCACCTATCAATGACATAAAAGCAAGTACAATGCATCCACTTAGAATCAAGCGCCACACGTTTATTTTAAACCCAAGAGGCGAAACTGGTGAGATATTTACTATATGTTGTACATGTTTTCTGTATTTTTCTTAATATCTGGTGCACTGTAAAAGATGTGTTGAGTACTGCTTTGTGTTGACATAGGTCATAAAGTGTACACTGTTTAGTGGATTGACACAGGATCAGACTCCTGTCGTGGCTGTACTTACTGTCACTCTTAACGCACCACCGCCTTTGGAAAGCTTGATTGATACCCAAAAAAAAGTTTTGATTGTTTCACCACTCATTGTTTTTAGATTGATTCCTTTTCTTTTTGTCTCTCTGCTGTTCTTGGGAAATGTTAATGTGTATTAATGGAGAAAAAGGAGGATCCACATTCCCATACACATTTTGTATTGGTTCATAAATAGACATTTTTACAAAACAATAAAGAGTTCTTGTCTTAATAAAACAAAAAGATATCAATGTCCAAAATAATCAGTGTTGGTATTGTTTGTTTTTTTAAATATGGGCACATTTTGAACACTTTCGCAGGTGATAGTCCATCTGCCTGTTTTATTCTGTTAGTTTAAACATTGTTAATGGAAGAGTAACACAGATATACAAAACATTTAAGGGTTGACAGTAAATACAAATGTTAGTTAATGTCGCCTACAAATATATGAATCTCACTTTTCTCTACATATTACCTGTATATATATATTTTGTCATTGGACTTCATTTCAAATTAGGCTACTATGATTTCATTAGAAGATAATTCTCAATAAATGATGATTTTAGGATTTACACACCCGTTAACTTCCTTGATCAGTCATCTGAGTTTTGCTCCAACAATATGTGGAAGAGCCGTCACATCCTTCTGAGTCTGAAACCGACAAATCCGATGTAAGAAAAGGCTGTTTTTCACTTATTTTTTTATTCTTGTATTTAATACATGCAGACAAGAAACAAGAAACCTCCCATACAGACTAATAACGTAGTAACGTGGCAGCATCATGTCAGAGATAAAAAAAAAGGAAAGGATGATATAGGGCAAAAAATAGATTCATTAATTTCCAAAAAATATAGAAAAAAAACCCACATTTGAATATATATATATATATATATTACTTATTTTATAGGTCATACATTTTGGTAGAGCAAATTATTTCCCATTTCTTATGTTGTATTTGTATCTTGTAATCTAACAAACATTCAAACAGTCTGAAGGTGAACGTGACCAGAAGGTTGCAGAAGTAACCGGCCTGTCCGATGAGGTTCGCCTGCGTCAGCTAACACAGAGAACAGACTGACATGATGACGGCCGACAGGTTGGTTGGAAGGTATATGAAGAACTCATAAACCTTCCATGCTGTGATGAAGACGTCTCCATACGTCCCCCGTAGCTTCCTCCCCCCTCCAGCAGGTGAATATTTGTTCTTTATGTACTGAAGAGTAAAAACACCTCTTGTTTTCTAGCAGTTTGCAAACACACTTCAAAATGTGCCAAAGCGAAACGCTTCATCCAGCTAAATGACAGCGTTTCACCACCGTATGGTTTCCCTTTGTTTTTTTTTTATCTTCCTAATACGGTGATGTCATTTACTGAGCATCTCCTGTGCAGCTCCTCCTCACGCTGGGTGACACAGCTCAACCTGAAGCTGGTCTCCTTTTCTGTTACATTACTGCCACCATTTGGACACTGCATAAAGAAAATATTCAGTTTTTAATTCAGCTGAACCCCGTGACCACATGAAATTCAACCAAAAAGGCCAAATTACCTTTCATCAACCCCCCCGGCTTCGATGAAGAATATCGTCTGTTATTACAGGAAGCGAGACAAACCTCAATATTTCTTTTGCTGGACTCTTCCCTTCTCGATCCTAAAGACGACTGCAATTTCCTACCTTGTTATCCCATAAATTAGAATCCAAACTGATATGAGGCCGGGTATTAAAACCGTCTCCTGGGTCCACCTTCATCCACCTTCCTGTTCTTTGTGCTGCCTTTGTTCCACGTCCAGTATGAAGGGGCAGCTCTCCTGCAGACCTCTGCATGACTAACTCCCCTAATTACTGCCTCTGTCTTTTCTCTTTGCCCAGTTCCTTCTCTCTTCACAGACAAATACAAATCCAGCCTACTGATAGCTGGTCATCGTCTCCCTCCGCCTCCCCCTTGGTACCTCATCTCCACCTGCAGGATCCATTATTATTTATTATTTTAATGGCGTGTTCCCGGTTCTTTTACGGTGTTCACCACACGGCAGACTTCAGCTTCCACTCTTTAAATGCATTATTTTGTTCTCCAGACTCTCCACGTATCTCTTCCCATCTTGAGTGGCAGCTCCGTATTTGATTCTCGTGTTTTTTTTGCACTTGGCTTCTGTCGCCGTATTCCTGATCAAACGCGATATCACGCCAGAGATTGGACACAGACGGTATAGTCTTTACCTTTTGCTATCTATCAGCCTTAATCCCCCCCGGTGCATTACTTCATTTTCTCCCGGAGAGTTTCCTCCCGAGGAACAACAACCGGAGAGGTTGTAAATGCAACAGCTGAAAAACGGCCTTGAATTGAAGCTCCGGTGACGGACGCCACCGACAGGACGGAGATCACAGCTAATATGGAACATGAATGTGGATTTAAGGAGGCAGCTTGATTGAACTCAAACCAGGATCTTTACCCAGCCGGACCTGGATCCCTCAGTACCCATCATGAGGGTCAACAGTACCCACCCTGCTGTCCTACAGACGGCATTGATTTTAGCTCATTTTCCAGCCTGTTGTGTCATTTTTCTTTTGATTTGCTTTCAATATTTACTCTTTTTATTCTACGACCTCTCTGTTATTGTCTCCCTGTGTGTCTCTTTACTCTGTAAAGCATGTCGGCTTCCACCTGCCAGGAAATGTTCTAGTCCCTTTTCCCTTTTCTTTGCCTTGAAGCCCGAGCAGAGATTTGTATTTTGTTTTCTCACCTTTGTCATCGTAAACCGGCGGACTGTCCCTTTAAAAACACAGATGTTTTCTGGAGCAATAAGCATTCTGGAGGTTTACTATGTTATATCGTCTTGATGACACATTATATTCAAACGCTTCTCGTTCTATTTCTGTCAGTCATCCGTCTGTCGTTGCTCCACAGTGATCAGAAGGTTTCCAGATAAGCTCTCCTCTTCTTCTTCTTCTTCTTCTTTTTTTCAGACAGGCAGCAGCTGTTGAGCCTCTCAGCACCCGCACAGCTTCCCCCTGCAAAAAAAATTCTCATTCCATTGAACACGGGGCTGAAAAATATATGAGGGGAACTTAACGTGGGGCTGCGGCGGGCCACCGTCCAGCCTGATCCGTGACAGCGCTCCAAAGTCCCCCTACCCGAACATCTCTGACCTCAAACAAGTTTATAACGGAGGCAGAGATTGTATAGCTCAGGGATGTGGCTTTGAAGAAAGAATCAAACAGGCTCGCTTAAGACTTGAAAACCCTCTCGGGGATCCTCCACCACTTCCACCCGGTGCGAAGGAATGAAACTTAAATGCTGTCATTTGCATATATTTCGTGTGGAGAATGGAGAGAAAAGCACGGCGCACTTTGGGGAGCGTTTTAAATTAGGAATGTGTTTATTTCCTGCACTGGTCTGTTTAGCTGGTCCGTTTAGCATTAAACGAAATCCAATCTCTGTTTAGACAGCAGCAAATTAGCCACAATTAATTTCCCTTTTTTTTTTCTCCGGGTGTTGGGATTAGTGTGAGCGGGCTGCATCCGTCCCTCTGCGCCGATGCTATTAAGTATTCTTTGGAAAATCCCCAAAAAATGTTAATGTGCACGCTAACAGATTCAGCGTATGGAGGTGGGGGGAGGATTAAAGATGTTCGGCGCGGCCGGGCCCGAGAAACGACGAGTAGTTCTAAGTGGAAAATGTATCACACACACCTCCGGAGTTCATTATCGCGTCGGGGTGTTTTCCTCAGAAAGCACAGCGGTGTTTTCACCCCGGCACACCGCTGCTTCCATCATTATCTGGCTGCTACCTGTAAGAGAGAAGCATCGGCTTCCTCTCGGGCGGTTGCTATCATTTATTCACACCAACACACACACACACACACGGAGGCAGAATAAACATAAATTATTACAGTATGTGGCGGCTGGTGTGAAAGTATCTGCACACGCGTTTCACATCCCTCAGCGGAATCTTCTTACTGTAAAAGGGAACGTGTGCTTATCACCCATAATGCAACTGCCGGTATCACGCGTGTGAAAAATTCTAATTATAGACGGTTTTACATTTAAATATATGCTGGGATGCTACTTTAACGACATGTACAGCGGTGCAGCTCCTCACCAGGTACTGTAGGTGCTGCCTGCACGATCCAGCATGCAGCTCTGGTTGGATTTCGGGACGCATGCTAACACATAGATGTGGTGGCTGAGAGCAGCTGGTTTTCTATGTATGAAGGTATTTCATCTGAAAGAACGGCTGCATGTGTCTTTCCTTCCTGGTGTAACGACTGTACATTGCATGTGGAAGGTATTTCTCCTTTTATAAAGCTGCAGAAGAAGAAGTTGGCTGATTGCTGCTTCTGACGGAGCCTTTGAGCCGATAGTAGAAACAACGTCGGCATCACGCGGTCGTCAGTGTCGATAAAGAGTCTTCGTGGTTGCAGGTTAATGTGGAACGAGGTGACGCTCTGGATTTACAACAGTCCAGTAGAACCAGTGTGAACACGATGCAGCTTCAGTGGCGGAAAGTGACCAGGTTTCTTAACAAAGACCGTCAGGGAATCTAAAGGAACCCTGACGCTCGTCATGTCCTAGATTCCAGATGTGTAACCTCGTTTTTTAAACAGCCGTTCAATGGACACAAACACAGATTCTTTCTTCATACACATCAGTAGATTGTTGCCTGTTACAAGAGCTCATACATCCAGAAACATCAGTGTTTGTCCTCATATTCTTGTCCCACCTGTCATTGAAAACTATTCCAATAAGAAGGATACAGTACGAGTCATCTGGATTTTATTGCACTCAGAAAATGCTATAAAAAAAAACAACCAAACCAGCTGAATTTCTCCTCATCGCAGACGCCACCAGCATTTAGTGTTGGTTGTTTGCGTGTGTGCTGACTGATACACACACTTGTATTTACAACTTGTTTACACCGACTCCGAGGCGGCGGGATCACAAACTGTGCACATATTAAAGAGCATTCCAGCGAGAACTGTGAGCCCGCGTTCACCTTCAGCAAACAGCACGTTGTGTTACTGCAGAGCGAGGCGGAATGCGACGCTCACATTCAACCTCTCCGACACTTCTACTCTTTGCTATCGATTAACCATCTTTGAGGTCTGTCGAAACTTTATTCAAACATGCAGTCCGGTCCGGATCTGCACATCACAGATACCTTTACCAGTTGATTTGAGTGACACACAACGTCTGTGTGGGATGTCAAACAGGTGGATGGGAGGGATCATGTCCGTGTTCCTCGTTCTGCAGGTGGACTCCAGCCCTCCGCTGTGACTCCTGATCAATACATTCTTTCCAAATGTTGCTGCGACTGCGTGTCCTTCTTCTTTTTAAGGGATCCGCTGATGTAGCATTCCTCTTACCTGGTGGACGTGATGTCATGCACCTCTCCTGTCCGTCTCTCTCCGGCAGCCATATATTCAGCATGAAGTCGGGGCAGGGTTCTTATTATCTCGTCCTCGTCTGGTGTCGCTTTGCAAATGAGGAACTCGTGCCTGCAAACAGAAGTCTGGTGTTTGTTGGACGTCAAACACCCGAGCGTGTGCGTCGGGAAGACGCAAGGGGAGTGACGAGGCGACCTGACTGTACTGGGAGCTTCGTCATCTGACAGGAGGGATGTTTGGTCACTAACTAGAGATCATCTAGAGGTTGTCGGTAAACACGACGATCCAACCGATGAGTACTCGTAGTCGTCATTACGTCAGTGTGTGGCGAGCAACAGACATAGCCTTTAGCTTAGCTTGTTCCCTCGTTAGCTTCTCTCCCTGCAGAGGCCGGAGGTGTCTTCTCCCTCCCAAACACGAACAGCAACCGTAACCCCAAATAACAAACCGGACGATACATAATCCTGTTGTCAGAAAAGCTGCGGTCATATATCACATACCCCGTCAAAGGTAGTCTGGCTCTCAATACAATGCAATTTGCAGCCATACGTGTTTGAGACGGGCTCCCTGTGCGATGGTTAACAAGGCATGAAGATTTATTAGCGAGTGGGCCCAAGAATGAGCTGTTATTGGATGCTGGGGGAGCAGCAAATGCAACCAGACGTACGGGAGTAATTTATATTCCCACAGTTGAAGACGTGAAATCATATTATGATCTGACAGTCAGAGGCATCCTGGGCAAAATGTAAAATAACCTGCTCGGAAGCAGCGAGCAACAAGGGATTTGGAGAGTATCGGTTCCATCATATTGTGTGTGAGTCGTCGTTTTTAGTGAGTGGTTTCAATGATCCCTCAAGACTCGGCTGTCACTGGTATGATCTTGTTATAAAGCGCCCTGGGTCGGGACGACCGAGTGGCGCGTCGGCTCCATCGACTACAGAGAGACAAAGATGTACTGTTGGGACCCAAAGTCAAGGTTGGTCTGATGTTTGTACCTCAGGGGAAGAACAACCTGAGAGGCTGCAGGCTGGCAGACATCCTGATTAACAGCGGTAGACTCACCGAGAGTTCAGTGCAAAGCTGAGCATTTATCCTCCTGTTTGAAAGCCAAGTTCTTAATTTCATTAACGACAGTTGGGTGACTTCACCACACCAGGTGGAGCAACATTCACAGGAACTCTGTTTCCATTTGTGGTGCAAACTCAAGAGTTGATGTGAGAATGTTTTTAAGTGACAGCTTTCATTGCAGCGTGAACCCAGAGTTAGTGGAAGGAGAGGAAGAGCAACATGGAGCATAAGACAGAAACGATGCGCAAACAACGGTTTACTATGTTGTGACTTATTGGTCAGACAAGCTCGGATTTTCCGTTGCATTTAAAGCCGTCACAAAGTTACGTGAAGTTGAGAGTCGGGTCCAGACGATCATCTTCTGCAGAAGTAAAAACTGTCCTGCAGCCGGACACGATGAAGTCACGGGCCACTCTAAATGAAGTTCATTCAATTAAATTCACATATAAGCATCCATCAGCTCTTAACTTCCCGTCCTATTAATGTGTCACACTAACACGTATTTGTATTTGAGGCTCTTCAACAGAAGTACAGACGAATTAAACTTCTGTCAATAAAGTCGATCGAGGCGCCGCCAGTCGGTGACAACAATACCCAGTATCGATTATCAGTGTGTTGTCATGCCGCTGCATCTGATGTTTTTATGTGATGACACTGTAATTTTAGAGGGGGGGAGGGGCACTCCGTCACTGTCATGGTCACCGGTGGACGCTATTGTGTTGAGTGAATCGTGGACGGTTCACTGACAGCTACTTCAAGGGTGTCAATGAAGCCCAATCTGGAGTCCTTCTCACCGGCCGCTGCCAACCTCTTAGCAGTCTGTGCACTGACCATATCATTCAAATATCCTGGATAACTATGCAACATGTGGAGAGGTGATTGTGTGAAGAAGACGAGAGGCAAAGAGAGAAACTCCTCAATTATTCACATATTAGTAGACGAACACGAGAAGAACAAGACTTAGTAAAGCAGCATCCTCGCTGGCGCCTCGGCCCACTCGGCGACCTGCCTCACGTCCACGGCCGTGCACAGTCAGTCATTTTAATTAGCCATCCTTGGCATGGCTGCGACATATCACGTGTGAAGAGAGAGAGAGAGAGAGAGACGGCTTGGAGGGGCTAGTTGTTAGCGACAGCAGCCATGTCGGGGCTTGTACAAGTCTTTTCAGGCAGATAGAATGTGAGTCACGGCTGGTAAAGTGAACATAATTAACCTCCAGGGAGCAGGATGGGAGGCGAGAGGCTCACCCCCCCCCCACCCCGATCTCAGGCGCCTTGCAGCCTGAAGGGTGAGGAAGTCAGTAAAGATATATATATGTGTGTGTGTGTGTGTGTGTTTGATATCCGTCGTACGAATGTGTGTAAAACACCTGTTGAAACATTTTTAATAAAAGAGGAGAAACACGGCGATATTCAATCTTTCCTGCGAGGGAGAGTTTAAAGAAACGGTCCGGCGGGTAATTAAAAAAGTGAGATGAAAAGCTGACAGAAGTTCATTGATGTCATCTGCCGGAACGTTTGAATCCTGTAAGCTCAAGGACAAGTTACATTCAAGTCTTATTCTTTACAGACGGAGGTTCCTTCACCGGAGCTTCCGGCGTTTGACTCCGTTTTCTTGCGGCGCTCACAACGGTTTATTTTTTTTAATAGTGTTTTTTGACTCTTTGTTGAAGGTTCATATGAGAAAGTTAAAAGTTTCCCCTGCTTGGACTTTTCAGTTTCTTGCTGTGGACTTTCTGCATTTTCTGTTTTTGGCCAATGCTCAGGAAGTTAGCATTGCCTTGTTCCTCACACCAGGGGTGGACACCCAACTGTTTGGTGATGTGCTGCCCCCTGGTGGTTCGGAGGGTGAAATACAGAGTGCTCAGTTATTAATCTCAGCATCATTATTCCTCCTTCCTGTGGGGCAGCGGGGCTCCGGCTCTCAGAAGATACTAGATCCTGAATTCCACCTGATGAGCAGGTCAGCGCCAGCCCGCCGCCATCAGAGCACTTTGAGTTTCATTTAAATACAGATGTGTCTATTTAATTCTGATGAGGTTGTTGGAGAGCGAATGTATGAACAGTTTGACTGCAGAGGTCACACACGTTGCATTTGAGTGATGTAATCAGAGCATCCAGCGACCCGCGCTGCTCCAGGGTCTCGGCTCATTTGTTGAGTGTTAATCTTATGCTGCCGTCCATTTGATGTCCTCAGAGGACAAGTACTCATATATCTCGTCCATATGTAGAGTCATGAAAAGGAGGTTGGGTTCCTGATGAGGGTCGTGGGGTCAGAACACAAGTCACAGTCAATGGATAAGATCGATTTCACAGGAACAATCAGGAAAAGGACCACATGTTCATTTCAATTTTTTTTTTTTTACATTGGCTAAGTTCTTTTATATTTTGAAAAATGGCGATGGCACAGTTGCAAGAGTTACAGTGACGGATCCTCAGACGCTGAGCAGGACACTCAATCATCAGCCAGTCATTTCCATCACGCATTGAAGAACCTCCCAGGTCGGCGGGGAACGACTGCGGCGCGGATCCTGATGTCCACATTGTTCGCGCCGGCGTGGCACCGCGGCGTGTCGAGTCCGTGTGTTGTGAAGTAATCAGTGATGATTGATTCTGTGCAGGCCAAACTCATCTCCTACATGACGGCCTCCTCCTCACCGACCACGTGTCTCTGGATCAGCAGTCACGCTCTCGGAAAATCTGCTTAATCCATGATGTCAAGAGATATAGCGGCACATTATTTGCAATCGGATGACGCAACATTTATCTGGTACAAACATTAACTAGGAAAAATTGAGTCCTCTGGATGTGGAAACACCCCCAGTGTCAGTGGAACAGTCGTCCTTACACAACTGATGCTGTGGTGCAGTAACGTTGAAGAAGCTGCAGCACGAAATGTTATACTGCAGCGCCCCCTAGTGTGCAGAACACAGCTACTGCAGGAAGACGTGATGCATCTTCTCTCATGATGAGGGATCATTAGAGAGGAAAGGCAAAATAAGTCGTTTTTTTTTTGTCTATTTTTGGTACATTCTCATACAGTGAAGATCGACTCTCAAACATATTTGAACTATGGATGTTGGCTTAAACACGGAGCATCAAATGTCTTAAATGTCACTTCCCCAACAGATGACCATCTGCTGATGAAGACC
The DNA here is from genome assembly GCA_901007825.1 of Macroramphosus scolopax. Classification (NCBI taxonomy): domain Eukaryota; kingdom Metazoa; phylum Chordata; class Actinopteri; order Syngnathiformes; family Centriscidae; genus Macroramphosus; species Macroramphosus scolopax. The sequence continues at coordinate 968 of CAAKHC010017856.1, read as the reverse complement.
TTGTGTTGTAAAGATTAAATCCTGGAAGAAGCAACTCAGTGACAGTTTATGTTTATCATGTGAATCTATAGTAAATTATATAATCTCTTCATCACAGGAAAACAGAGTTAATACAATTCATGAAAGTGTGGCCTTTAAGGGCTTCTGTAAAAAACAAGTAAACATCAACGTCAGCCTCCGTTTCCCTTCACATCAACCTTCTTTCAGTTATTTCAGTCAACTGTTTACCCTGCACCGCCATCTAGGGGTGAAGTTGCAACATGGCACACAATAATCCAGAGCTGAATCCCAGTTGAATGTATTCATATTGGGACTGAGGTATAATCCAAGTTCTTGTTACATATGTGACCAGATGGACACTGATAAAACTTTTGGGTAAGTCAAAGTGACAACGCCACTCTCTTTAAAGGGGAGAGACCCTGGACAAACTATGCATTTACTCTGTTATGGTTGTAACCAAATATCCCCACACAAGTTGGACAAGACAGACAGAGGCTTTCATGTGTACAATCAATTAACAACTTTATTACTTCACAGCAGAAGAGCTCAAAAGGTATCAACACTTATTGACCGAGGGTAATCAAGACATTTTAGAATACACTGCGACTTAATGCGCACACGCTCTAATAAACCTGAACACTCTTAAACACTGCACACTTGAAAAAATCTCACGAGAGCTCTTCTTCCCATATATAGGCTGTTGCTGCGGCCTGCTCTGAGCTCCCAGGTCCTAAGGTCCTCCCTGTCTCACATAAATAGAAAACTAAATATAATATAGAACAGCGATAGTTTAGTGTCTGCAAAGATGGCGGCACGGACGCTAGTCACTAGGCACGGACGCTAGTCACGGTACATGCTCTGACAGTACACCGGGCATTTGTGTTTGTCTTTCTGTTTGTATTGTGTGTCAAATCTGTTCTATGTGTTTACACATACGACCGGGACACACTGCTTGAGATAAGGAAAGC
>CAAKHC010017851.1:0-13869 GCA_901007825.1 Macroramphosus scolopax | reverse complement strand
GCATCAGAGGGAGGAGATGAGATCTTCAATGACACGGCCGGCCCTGGTCCTGAACTCTGCTGGCTGCCTGTTGTACACCAGCTCCTGACTGAAGAGAGCACCACCTCCAGTGGGAGCACCACCTTTAATGAGAGCACCACCTCTGGTTAGAGCACCACCTCCAGTGGGAGCCTCACCTCCACCATAAATGAATGACACTCCACACTGTATCTGCATGTGTGTGTATGTTCTATCTTGTGTCTGCTCACAGTGAAGGTGAAGCTGATGTAGTAGAAGTTACTGAGTCTCTGTCCTCTGCTGAACAGATGATGAATGTGATGTGTTACTTATTTAAAACGCTGTGTCCTAATCCCACTGGCTTGTCGTCCCCACTGCAGAGGTCCCAGAGTTTTCTTTTGATGGCCACAGCCACGTTCACTACCAGCTGGCGGCCCCGCTGCCCGCCAGGAAGACGGGAATTCAAGTCCTGGTTAGAACCCGCAAACACAGCAGCACCATCCTGAGTCTGATCTCCAGAGAGCAGAGCGAGTACGTCCGACTGGAGGTGAGGCTGCGTGTGTGTGTGTGTGTGCGTTGGTAGACTGATACCTTGTGTGTTTACGTACAAACCCTCCGGTTTCCTCACACGCATTAAAAACATGCAGTCAGGTGATTGACTGGCAGCTGCAATTCATTAAGACACAATTATGAAAAGACAATAAACAAAAATAGAGAATAAAGTGACATTCCGAGGTTTCTTTCGGGCTGCGACTCTCCTTGATTTGTCCTCCGTTGGGAGGCCGGTCGGGCCGTCACCCCCTCATGATGCTGCGTCTCCCGGGACGCCCGGATGCTCACATATTGTCCCTTTTTCCCCGCCGCTGAGTGAAGAGCGCCAGAGAGCGATGGTAAGCTGTACAGCTGTTTCACGCTACAGCGACTCGCTGTCGCTTCACAGGACGGACACGAGACGAGACGGACCGGACGAGCTCACTCAGGGTAGCTGATCCCCGTAACAAGTAGCTGAAGCTAAACATGCACACCGTCGGCCTTTCCAAATAATAATCTCACATCCTCTGCACACGCCTGCGATATGAAGAGGCTGCAACATCGCTGAACATCTGGGGGACGAGGCCGCCCCTGCACACACACACAGTCACACACCACCGAGGGAGCAGAGCAGCAGCCAAACAGCACCGCTCGGCTCGGCTTTAATTGGGGGTAAAATCAGGTGGCTGTGAGTGAGGCTGCTGAAAGATCTCCACTTCACTGGATCCTAAATATAATTAATACTTAAACACAGCAGCTTGAAATGAGCCGGGGGCCCCCCCCTCGACATCCGGGGGACTCTTTACCCACTGCTTTAAAGGAGCGACGGAGCAGCTGAGGGATGGAAAGGGAAAGAGAGGTGGAGTAAAGGTGCTGGATGGAGCAAGGAAGGACAAAGAGACAGGTGGAAGGACAGCGTGGACAGGAGATGGGTGGTGTCATGTTCAGAGGACAGCGTCCGTGCCCCCCCCCCCACCTCTCCGTTACATCTCTGTCTCTGTGTCTCTGCCCTTGTCATCTCAGTCCTCCGTCTCTGTGGGAGAGGGAAGAAAATTATGCTCAGTGGGACACTCGGAGGAGACAGTTTGAAATTGAAATGAGGACGACCCTCCCATCCTATCACTCTTTAAAACGGCATTCAGACGTCTCTCTCTTTCCTGCTCCTCCTCCTCCTCCTCCTCCTTCCTCTCTCCTAACTTTGTGTCATCGTCTCCTCGAAAGGAACTTTATATCCAACAGAACGTCCGTCAGAGCTCGTCCGCTGTGTTTGATTGTTTCTTGGTTCAACATGTTCTTATTCCCAACACATCAAATCCACTGAAGCTGTTGAAGGTGCCACCTTCAGTCCGTCACCTTCAGTACGTCACCTTCTGACCGTACCTCCTCACCTGTCTTCAATTGAAATTCATCAGCTTGGTTGTGACTTCTGTTGCCATGGTTACAATAATGCCCCATGAACTAGACGTCATCAGGTTCCCTCTGTTGCCAACAGACTCTGTAATGTAACACAAGAAAGAACTTTGAATCCTGACTTGATCTGCAGTTTAATCCTCTGACTTGTTGTCTTCTCGTCCTGTCCAAGGTCTCCCAGGGTCTCCTCAGTGTTCTCTTCAACCTCGGTGACGGCGACTTCAACCTCACCATTCCCACGTACCGCCTGGACAATGGCGAATGGCACGAGATTTTCCTGGATCGCCACGACAACGAGATGACGCTGCGACTGGACGGCGGCGGCGGGAAGCGGGAGGTCACGGCGTCGCGCGGCCGGAGCCGAGAAATTATCATCGACCCGACTGCGGTGATGCTGGGGAACACCTTCCCATCCGGAGTCAACAAGAGCTTCCAGGGTAAGAGATGACTCACACTGCGATCATGTTCACATCACTTCCTGCGAACCGCTCGGTGGAACAACGCGGTGGACGTCAGTCTCCGGGACATCGATAGCAGTCGCATCGTTATCAGCTGCATTAAAGCAGCAGCCAGCGTGAAACAACATCATCATACTGTAAATGTTTGCACACGGCCCCAGAGAGAGCAGACAGACCGACGGGGATGCAGAACACAGAAGAAGATAATAGAGTGAGGAGGAAGTCAGAGATGAGGAGAGAGAGGAAGAGGGCTGGACAGTGGAGGATGGAGGCAGCAGCAGACAACGCGTGTGTTCCTTAAATGGACTCTAAAAGCATTTTCCCTGAAAATCGTCAGGCGTGATAGGAAGAGGAAGAGGCAGCGGCAGGAAGGGAAACATTAACTGAAACCACCAAGAGAGTCAACAACATCTCTATTAATGCTGTTACTGTTGGAGCTCTGACGGTTCCTCTGTTCAACAGTTTATAACACGCTGGTGTTATTGAAGAGTTCACATTAGAGACGGTGTTGAAAGCGCGTCTGTGCCCACTTCTTCACACCGCGAACATCCTCATGATGCTTCAGGCTGCTGCTGCCGCCATCGCCTCACAGGAACTTCTACATCTGATGTAAATCAGGCTGCCCACTCTTCCACTGTATGTAAATCTGCAACCCGAAGATTCAAAGATGCTTGAACACACTTTTAGAAACGTGTTTAGTAAATATTAGAGAAAGTAAAAAAGATTGATTGAGCTTAACCAGCAGAGCTCAGTGGGTTCTTCCCGACAGATGTTCCACCCCCCACCAGGTGTCCACTGCATCCCTGTGCTGCCCAGAGACCTTATCTTCTTTATACAACCCACAATCACCAGTTCAATGCTCCAAGGGGCCCAACAACCTGTGTGTGACATCATGTGTCCTTAAACTATCCATTCAAGTACGGACAAACTCCCAAAAGAAAACATCTTCCAGACTAAAACAAAGAAGAAATAGACCTCATGTGGAGCCACAGAAGAGGAGAGACGTCTCCCTCCCGGGGCGGAAAGACCAGCAACAGATGTCAAACAAAGTTCAGATCTGTGCCAACAACAAAACAACTGCTTCATAAGCTTCTCTCACAACACAGGAGAGCCGACTGCCGTCAGTCCACCGACATCTGAAGGACAAGTCTCGTTTCACTACGGCAGTGTAGACAGAGAAGAGAAGACAGGTGAGGGAGGAGTAATGAAGCCATCAAACTGGGACAACCATCACGAAGCAGAGGACTTGTAATGAAGTCCTGAGATCCTCTTCAGGCAGACAAAGCTTCAACAAACCATTTTCTTCTCAGACGTATTTGCCAGTTAGATTTTGCATTATTCTGCTGAGAGACAAAAAGCGAATGCCGGGTTAGATCGTCTTAGTGCCACAAAGTCTTGTCGTGTCTCGGGGAGGGACAGCGAACCCTACCAGCATGATCCAGTACTACACGTCATTTGTAAAGAACTGGAAGTTTCCTTTAACTGAAGGTAGATTGAGACCCATCAGGGATTCTCCTCAGCGTTCTGGAACCAGCCCGTCACATCTGTCTGCTTCACAGTGTTTAGTGTTCCAGTCATGTAACCCAGAGGAGCAGCAACACATGTTAACAGCACAGCCATGGGTGCAGCAGGCAGCGCAACGTGCACGGAGCAGCGCAGCGTGCACGGAGCAGTGCAGCGCGCAGCATCAAGTGCAGTGTGCAGCATGCAGCATGCAGCATGCAGCATGCAGCAGGCAGCATGCAGCAGGCAGCATGCAGCAGGCAGCATGCAGCAGGCAGCAGGCAGCATGCAGCAGGCAGCATGCAGCAGGCAGCATGCAGCAGGCAGCGCAGTGTGCAGCGTGCAGCGTGCAGCGCAGCATGAAGCGCAGTGTGCAGCATGCAGCTCAGCGTGCAGCGTGCAGCATGCGGCGTGCAGCATGCGGCGTGCAGCATGCGGTGTGCAGTGTGCAGCATCAAGCGTGTGTGCACACATTTTTCCTCTAGTGTGTTTGGTGGTTTCCTGGAAGAGTGTGAATGTCACATTAAAACAACAGCACTGTGTGTTGGTGCACTGTGATGTTGTTGATCTCATGTGTCTGTTGCTCAACAGGTGCACCAGATAAACATCTCATTCTTATTCCACTGAACTCTGTTTCTCCCCGCAGGCTGCATGAGAGACCTACGCCTCAACGGGCGCTACATGCCTCTTGACAGTCAGCCACGAGACGGGGTTTCCCAGGTCAGCATGCAGGGCCTCTCCCTGGGGTGCTCGTCTGACTCCTGCAAAAGGAACCAGTGCAGCTCCCCCTTCACCTGCGTCGACCTGTGGCGGGTGCACGAATGCAGGTACAAACACACAAACCCTGTTTGAGACGTAACCTGGAGCACATTCACATCATCCGACGCTCATCGTTGTGACACGGAGGCATGAAGTCATACATATGAATAAAGACCCTGCAGACAACAGAGGAAACAGGATCCCTGAGCCTGGGTGGGTTCTGAAGACGGTGCAATGTCTCATCAGTTTCCATGGAAACCAAACGGAGACAATCACAGATGAATATGGAATATTGTAAGACCTTTTTAATCTGTCTTTGCTCGTCCCTCAACTTGATGGATGTCCATTAGTACCGGGTGGCCCAGTTCCCCCCTTCATATTCAAGTGATTGCTGATTGTGTCCGAGGTTGAGATGAACCTCTGGTGGATCCTCTTCAAAGAATATAAAGATGAAGAAGGTCAGAGGTCATAAATTGACTCTAGAGAAATAGTCATGGGCTGTCGAGAGGGAGGCAGGAGGTCATAAAGACCAGAGACACACATTGTGTTTTTACCTTTAACAATGAAGTTTCTTCTGCCTCTGGAATCATCAGCCTCACCAACATCATCCATCCACCATCCACCTTATTCTCTTAGCTTGTTACCGTTTGTACATCCACCACACACACACTTGACACCACACACACTTGTAACCACACACCTCCGTGCTCACAGCCACAGATTTCTACCTTCTTGTACCACTTGAGCTGAACCTTGGAGGACGATTAAGCATCGTTAAGTGTTACGAGTGAATTCTCCGAGTGTTTGATACCTCATCACCTTCATTTCACACCATCCTCAGATAGACACTGAAGGAGATCATTCTTCTCCCCAGATCAAAGAGACAGTTATATTTAGATAGTATCAGCAGCAGAATCTGCTGTCGTTCTTTATTCCATCTTTTAGTTTCTAATTACAGAAGTCTTCAGGTATCTCCATCTTCTTCCTTCCAGCTTCTTCTAGAAGCAAACAGCATCGTCTCGGTGTCGTTACTGAGTGAGCTCGTTGTCATTGGGATTAAAGCAACGCTTGTGACAGGTTTGATGAGGAGAGAGAAGCTCTGAGGTTCTGCTGTACTCAACACCTACACACCTTCTCCGACCCGGCATCATGAACACGGAGCTCGTATTGTTGCGTAATAATCCCGCCCACAGTTAATTACACTTTAACATCAAACAGCTCGGTCTTTGTTTCCCCCCGTGTTCCCAAGATACAACTGTCAGGCTCGGCTGTGGGTGACACGCTCAGCCGCTGTAATACCTTCCATTTTTAACCATGAACAGAAGATTAAAACCAAATGAAATCACATTCAGACTCCGTTTTACACCGAACAGAAGAGTCCTGTTGGAAATAGATTCTAATGATGTTAATAATGTTAGCTTAGTTCAATCAGCTCTCACGGAAACAGGATGAAGAAGGAGAAGTCACGACAGAAACCACAACGTCCTCATGGATGTGGGTGTTGCTTCAGACCTGCTGGATCTTCTAATAATGCTGCAGCTGTAGTTTTAATTTAAAGTAAAGAAACTTAAAGTCCAGAGAGCTAATGACCCCCCTGAACCTCCCGAGAAGATCAACACATGACGCAGCAGCTTCAACCTTCCGAGTCCGGCCTGAAGCTTCGATGAGATCCTTTATAACTTTACTTTAAATAGATGTTGCCTCCTCATCGTGAGGTTCCCTCAGTACTATCAAGCATGAACGGACCTCCAGAGTCCCGGGACGAGCCTCGTCTGTGATGTCATCAGCATCCCGGAGCCGCCCTGCAGACATCGAACGAGCATCTGAATTAATGTTTGTTTGAGCTGTCACACCCAAATGAGCTGTTAATTATGGTGGTGCTCTCTGGCTGAAACCTGCCCAGAATCCTCCCGCCACCATCCAGAAGACTTTAACATCTGATAACACTAACATCTCTGTCCACCTTTCCCCTGCAGGTGTCCCCCAGGACATATGATCCGTGTGAACGGGACCAGGAAGTCCTGTGTGTACACGCTGTGTGCGACCCGGCCGTGTCACAGAGGAACCTGCGTGGCCCAGTCGCCCTCCAAGTACACCTGCCACTGCCCAGAAGGCTACAGGGGACGTCTGTGTGAGACGACGCTCGCCATCTACCGGGAGGACGTGGGGCTGAGCTTCAGCTCCCTCTTCGCTATCTGCATCTGCTTCATGGCTTTACTAGGTACGACTTGAGCCTCCACCGGGGGGGTCGTGTGTTAGCTTCAGTTGTTTGTTAGCAGCAGAGGAGTCCTCTTTGATGAGGTCTTCAAGATAACAGAACCTCACCCGGATCTGATTTCTCATCTCGATCTGACGGACCGATACAGGGTTTCCTAAGAATAAGGTAGCTGAGCACCGTGAAGGTAGCGGAGCCGTTCAGAGGGGTTCGGAGATCTTCAGTAGATCCAGAAGATGATGACGCCTTAGCATCATCGTGTTAACGGGCCTCGTTTCTCAGGAAGGACTTTATAAAAACATGGAGGCACATTCCAAACTTCTGCAAACATTCACACATATCAGATATTAGAGGGGGGGGGGCGGGGGGGGGGGGGGGGGGGGCTGTAAGCTGCAGTGGAGCTCTGAACTCCCCGTCTGTCTCCAGTTCGTTGGTTTCCGGAGGTCAGATGTCATGATGAGAGACGCCTCTGTTATTTCCCCGGGCTGCTCTCCTCCTCTCCGTTTCCATGATTGGTTCCGTATTGATTTTGAACACCAGATCGGAGCGAGAGTTTAAGTTTGAGTTTGACTTAAAGAGCCTGCAACTCTTAAAACTTTGTTTTTCTTCCGTCTGAGACCTGATAACCTTCACAGCGAGTGCAGAGATCAGACAGCCAACATGATGGACCGACCGGCGGACGGGCAGGAACACGATGCTCCTCGTTACTGACCACCAGGTTCCTTCAATGGGTTAAAGGTTATTCAAGGGAAACTGTTGATGAAGCTGCACTCAATAATAACGTAATTCAGCTTCTGGCAGAACGTCTGAGGGGAAGTGTTGATTCTGATAAAAGCTCCTAAAGTTCTTTACTGAAGTTCAGTAACAGCAGCACTGTTGTTGTTGAAGATTCATCCTGTAGCTTTGTGCTTCTCCTCCTGACGGAGGCTCTGCTGAGAGTCCGCCGGAGGCTCCGCGGGACGCAGAGTTCCACTTGTCAGCACAACGACTTATTCTGTTCTTTAATTGAGGACAGTGCGATGGAACGTAACGAGCAGAAGAAGAGAAGGAGATCAGATCAGAGCGGAATGTAACAGGACACCTGTTATATTATATCAGGGATACCGAGGAGGCGGCAGACATCACAGGGGGAGGACAGGAGGACGGAGGGACAGGAGGACGGAGGGACAGGAGGACGGAGGGACAGGAGGACGGAGGGACAGGAGGACGGAGGGACGCCTGAGCATCACCAGGATTAAACTATCATAAACTGAAGTCCCTTTAGTTGGCTGCTGCTTGGCTTCAGTCCTGATCAGCCGCCTCCTGTTGCTTCTTTAGATATTGATGTCATCTGATCGGCTCCCTCTGAACGACCCTGCAGCCTCCAGGATTACACTGGAATTAGTTAAAAGCCTGCCGCGTCTCCCGCGGATGCCAAAGGGGTCGTCGGTATCAGCCGCCGAGGGGCGTGAGAAAGCATCCGAGGTTCGACGACGCGGGACGAGAGCACGTCGCAATGTCACACTGTTCTTACCCACGTCTGGACGTCTCATCGGGGATTCAGAGGACACTCCCGTCCCACCCTCGGCAGACAGACTCGGTTTAAATGATCATTTCTCCTCTTCCTCTCACCTTCGCTCCACGACGTCTCCCTTCAAACTTGCCTTTGGGCTCGTATTAAATGCAACATCCGACCTTGATCCTGCCGAGGCTCGCTTCTGTTGAACGTGTTAATTACTTGATTTGTAGGCGCTGCTGTTTACCTCAACCTGCTGGAATCAGGATTGATGCTCCAGGGGGTTCTGCTCGTCATCTCAGGAGAGCGTTGGCTGCTGAGTCGCCGCACTCTGAAATTTAAGTAGCGGCGAGAGAGAGGGGGAGAGAGAGAGCGATTTGGTTTAACACCTTCATCCCGTCATGCTTCTACAGACTCTGAATGTTTGAATAGCAAGAACAGAAAGAGAGCAGAGGTCCTCTTGATGCTGGAGAAAGACGGGCTGAGTGGACGATGGTTCCCTGATGACGTCTCTGTCCTCTGTTATTGGACCTCAGATTGATCCCTAAAGAGACTCAATCACTGGTTCGGTCCTTCTGTCGTCATCCTCAGTGGAGACTTCACATCAGAGCATCTCCCAGCAGCATGTGGAGTCCTGCAGGGGTCGACCCTCGGACCTCGGAGTTCTTGTCTGTAAGCCGCTGAAGGTCCAGAATCCTCTGAAGGTCTCAGAGACTGCTGAGCACCTTTTAAGGGTTAAACTCAAGACTCATTTTATGTCATTAACTGCTCAGTTTTGTTCCATTTCTGAACCTGCTCTGCTCTTCGTCGCCGTCTCACTCTTCACATTAGGAGACTAAACAGCTTTAGATGCGCGGTGCTGCTTGTACCGGTCCCACCACGTCTCCTCGTCTTTCAGGAAGGTCTCTGGACTCCTTTCACGAGTTTGTCCAGAGGTTTGTTTTCTGATCGTTTTAATGGAGCCTGGAAACTTTATCGGCAAGTCACTTAAAATGCAGCGACGCCGACGTTTCTTATTAAAGCGGTTGACTCGATGCCCTCGCTCGGCCCGATCGATCCCGTCCAGAGAGACGACCTGGAGCTGCTCTGCTACCCGTCCATTGATCGGACCGGGAGACTGGCAGAGCTGACCCACCGACCGTCCCCGGGGTTCTCGTCTGGGGCTGCGAGCTCACAGCAGCGTTTCAAGTTGAGAAATGTCAGCGCTGCTCCTCAGCCAGGCGGAGTCGGACCGGGTGTCTGTGGACACACTTCATGATTAATAACTGAACCCTCTGAATCCATCAGGGCGCTCGCATCTTGATTTGGAACTCTCTTATTCTGTTTGTGTTCAGCTCCAGCGTGCAAATATCTTCATCACTGCCTGCTGCTCTTCTTCTTCTTTATGTTTAACTCAGTTTGTGTGACTTTGACATTCTCACCTGTCTGTCTGTTCTTCATCACCTCTTCTTCTCCTCGATAGAAATCACCAGTTTCACACATCTATTATACTAATGTTTAATTTGAGGTGAGCTGAAGCCGATGAGCTGCTCCTCCTCCTCCTCCTCCTCCTCCTCCTCCTCAGAGCAGCGAGGACACGCTGACGACCAGCCGTCACATCGTCCACACAAACAGAAGACGGTGTGACGTGATAAAAGACAGGATTCAAGTGGAGAAGACAAAAGGGAGGAAGAACGAGAGGAGGAGGAGGGACAGATTTAATAAATCAGAATACAGAAGGATGAACAAGCGATTGGAAATAAAACATTTACAATATAACTGCTGTTAAAGAGGAACAAGTTACATAAAGGAAGATATCAAACAGACACACACACACACAGACAGACACACAGAGAGAGACAGACAGAGAGACACACACACAGACACAGAGACACACACACACACAGACACACTCAAAAATGTGACAGTCGGATTAAAATGCCCAAAAGCTAAAACCCCAGTCAATTCCACTCAAATGATAAACGTCCGTGTCGCTGTGTGTGAGTGTGTGAGTGTGTGAGTGTGTGTGTGTGTAAGTGTGTAAGTGCGCCGGCAGGACGCTCGGCAGCCAAACTCCTTTTAATCTGGACTACAGACGGCGCAGGCGGCCCATTACGGAGCCTTTCACCTGATCTGTCTTAATATCCTGCAGAATACACAAATGTCCCCGGCTGCATTAATACTTAATACTCGGTAAGTCTTGTGGAGCTGGAAGTACTTCAGAGGAGGACGTGAGTACATTATGATCCCCTGCAATCTGAGTCAAAGATAATTAGCCTGATAGGAGAGTGTGCTTTCTCTCCCGGGGGAGGGGGAGGAGGAGGGTGAGGAGGAGGAGGAGGAGGAGGGTGAGGGTGAGGGTGAGGGTGAGGGTGAGGAGGAGGGGGGGGGGCGACATGTATGCATTCATTATCAGTTTCTACAAGGTACCTGCTACTTTCATCATGTCACAACACGTATTGTACTACATAGAGTGTGTACTGCTTGTGTTTAGTGAAGTCAATGCAGTACTGCAAATACATGAGATGAAACACTGATTGTAAAGTACAAAGACACTTCCTGACGTGAGGTCAACACCTGACCCGTCAGACCGGTGAGAGTGATGGTGGTGGTGGTGATGGTGGTGGTGGTGGTGGTGGGGGTGGTGGTGGGGGTGGTGATGATGATGATGATGATGGTGGTGGTGGTGATGGTGGTGACGGTGGTGGTGATGGTGGTGGTGGTGATGGTGGTGATGGTGATGGTGGTGATGATGGTGGTGATGATGGTGGTGGTGATGGTGGTGATGGTGGTGATGATGGTGGTGGTGATGGTGATGATGATGGTGATGGTGATGATGATGGTGATGGTGGTGGTGGTGGTGATGGTGGTGGTGATGGTGGTGGTGATGGTGATGATGATGGTGGTGGTGATGGTGGTGGTGGTGGTGGTGATGGTGGTGATGGTGGTGGTGATGATGGTGGTGGTGATGGTGATGATGATGGTGGTGGTGGTGACGGTGGTGATGGTGGTGATGATGGTGATGGTGGTGACGGTGGTGATGGTGGTGGTGATGGTGGTGATGGTGGTGATGGTGGTGATGGTGGTGATGATGGTGGTGATGATGGTGGTGATGATGGTGGTGGTGACGGTGGTGACGGTGGTGATGATGGTGGTGGTGATGGTGGTGACGGTGGTGATGGTGGTGATGATGGTGGTGGTGATGGTGGTGGTGATGGTGGTGGTGATGATGATGGTGGTGGTGATGGTGGTGACGGTGGTGATGGTGGTGATGATGGTGGTGATGATGGTGGTGGTGATGGTGGTGGTGATGGTGATGATGATGGTGGTGGTGATCGTGGTGGTGGTGGTGATAGTGGTGATGGTGGTGATGGTGGTGGTGGTGGTGGTGGTGGTGGTGGTGGTGATGGTGGTGGTGGTGGTGGTGGTGGTGGTGGTGGTGGTGGTGGTGGTGGTGGTGGTGGTGGTGGTGATGGTGGTGGTGGTGGTGGTGGTGGTGATGGTGGTGATGGTGGTGGTGGTGATGGTGGTGGTGATGGTGGTGATGGTGGTGACGGTGATGGTGATGGTGGTGGTGACGGTGATGGTGTGAGCCGCCGGCAGCAGGATCGTGTCGCGGCTGCTCGTCTTCCTCTGATAGAAGCTTCCTTCACTCGGCTGTCTTTGCACTTCCACCAAAGCACAGAGCAACTCTGGTCGATGGGTCTTTCTCTGTTCGTAATGATGCTTCCTACGACTTCCTGCAGGGAGATATTGTCACAATAGTAACACACAATCTGTTGTACACACACACACACACACACACACACACACACAGTTTGCAGACGGCTCACAGAAACCTGCAGGAAACATATTCATTTTCTTCCTTTGCTGCAGTGAAGTTGGAACTGTTGATCCCTGGAAACCTTTTTCTTGGAGCTCTGAACTTCTTTTTCACTTCTTGGTGCCCCGAAACATTCTGGCAGTTTACCTCCGACCTTTGTACCGTTTAAGGTTATTTACTGGACGTGAGCTTCTGCATCTCCACGGTGAACCAGTGTTTCTAGGGGAGAAATGTCTGGCTCACAAACAGGGAGGTGAAGAGGGGCTGAAAGGAAAAGAATCTTCACTTCAGCCGGTTCACCAACAACACGCCACGGTGTGTGTGTGTGTGTGCGTGTGTGTGTGTGTGTGTGTGTGTGTGTGTGTGTGTGCGTGCCTGCGTGTGTGTGTGTGTGTGTGTGCGTGCCTGCGTGTGTGCGTGCGTGCCTGCCGGCGGGCGGGCGGGCGGTCATGCGGGCGGGCCTGCGTGGAGCGGAGCATCACTTCACAGCTTCATCTTTCTACCAGGGAGACGAAGCTACATTCAAGTGTGACACCATGAAGCACTTCTGCAGGAGGACGAGTGGTGTGTTAGAGGAAGGACACAGTGAAGAGCGATCGAGGCGCATAAAAGATGGAGAGACATCGAGGACGGATACCTTCAGAGAACATAGAGGGAACACTGAAGTGGACAAGGATGAAGAGTATAAGAACACACACACACACACACACACCGCCGCCACCACCAGAAGACTGTAAGAACATCCACCCTCAGAGAGAACGAAGCAGCAGCGTGGTGATAAATCACAGGGAGACAGATGGCTGCAGCAAACAGAATTACAGTTGGTTGAGGGGTAAAATCTATAGCGTATTACTGACTTCTGTTGATGTACTCATAGACTCTGATCTCATTGCTGCCCGGCTCCATTATGGATTGATTGTGCTCCAGGTACAAAGACTCCCTGCTCATCACGCCGCTGCGAGCTGCCTCCCTCCTCTCTTTAAGGAGAAGGGCCGTTGGAGAGGCCATTGATCCGATCCGTCTCCCAGGACCTTCAATTGCCGTCTGTCTTTTCAGCTTTGAGACATCTTCCTCCTCCGTCAGGAGTTCCAGATAGTTTTTGTGTCATCATGTTGACAGACGGGCACTCAGAGAGCAGAGACCTCCACCAAACTGATCCACCTCTCAGGTACATTCGATGAATGTTACTGGTGGAGGTGAATGTTTTATTCCCAGTGTATCTCTCCGTCCCTTTGAGCCCGCCTCCCTCACATCTCTTCTGATTGGCTGCCGTCCTGAAGCCTGCTGTGATTGGAGGACTCGACTCCTCGTTAATTTAATTTGAATAAGAACGTTATTTACACTACGTTCATACGTCTGAGAAACCTGGTTGGATCTTCTCATTAACATGTGGTCCTTGATTTAGTCGTAAACTCTTCGTCACTCTTCGCTCTGTTCTTCACCAGACGTTCACACGTCTGCTCGCTGTCGGTGTTGTCCGACCTTCGTCTGGCAGGTTGCTGCTTCCTTAAAGAAATCCATAAGTCATGACTCTCTAATTATTTCAGGCTTTAATGAGATGATTAAACCTCTTGATCTCGTCTTCAGGGGTCCTCAGACACCCAGCGTCAGTTAACAACCTTGACCTTGGTTGCTGCTGGTTTCATTACCGGACGTTTGTCTGGATCCCGTTCAGCAGGTTGTGTGAGGTGTTAATCTG
>CAAKHC010017848.1:0-13045 GCA_901007825.1 Macroramphosus scolopax | reverse complement strand
CACACACACTCACAAGTAGTCACTCACCCACTGATATTTCCGATATTTGAGGGTAGTGCTCACACACACGAGTAGACTGCAGCCCTCAGCATCCCTGTGACAGGCTGTTACTCCTCCAAGCGTTCATTCCTGTGGGCATCGTCATGTCCTTTATATTTGTGTCTTGCTACTGTAACGGCGTCGGGTTACCCGCCATCACGTCGTCAATCACACCACACGGAGGCACATGCAGATTCATTACTGGCACCGAGTGGACGGACGACATATACCAACAGAAACAGAAAGCTATCCGCTATATTAGAACTCCTATACGAACCAGTATAAATTATTGTGATGCATTTACAAGCTGTATTTATTCCTGTATCCTGTGATGTATCCTCTGTTTACCCCCCTTCTCATCCAAGATGTTCTTCTGATGTACTAACTGTAAATAAGGATGTGAATGTGAACCACAGCTAACTCCGTAAGTGACGTGTATATACTGCCATATATTACATTAGTTCCCGGCGTGTCGCCGGACCTCCGTGTGACACCGTTACTGTGACGGAACACCGAAAGACCTTCGTTCTCTGTTAATATGTATAAGCACTGTTGAAAATTTTTTGCGCGGGAATACAGAGTGTTACAGGTTATATGAGATTATACACACAGATTAAACCGTCTCTGGAATCACTGAAAACATCCCGTAACAAATAGAACTACTCGTAGTGTGTACGACATGTGATGAAGGTTCCACGCCGGGTGGATAAATTATAAATATGACATGATGTGTGGCCGTCTGAGGGATGTCGCAGCGCTGAAATAAACGCATGGCATTTACTCTACCTGAGTTTGTCTTTTTGTTATTTTAATCTTCATCCTCATGTCAAAATGAAGCATTCTGTTTGACATATGAACATAGCAGACATGAATCTACCTGGAGGATGCTGAGTTAGTGTCAAACAAGAAGCCACGTGATGGTGCAGCATCCATAGCCAGGAGACCTCACACCAACAATGCAGGCATTCAGTATGAAAGTCAAGAGGGTCGTTGCACAGGAACGCTCCCGAGCAGCGACGGTGGGGAGGAGATACGAGCCGGGTGTCTGCCTGAGATTAACATCAAGAGCACTGAGGCCTGGTCCTGGACCGTCACGGCCACCGGACCTCTCACCTGCCTCCAAGGGCTTCTTTCTTCCAGGAGAAGATTAGACAGACGGTGTTGAGCGTTGATGGCTTGCCAAGATTTAATAAAGCCTCGCCGGTCGGCGTCGAACCCTCGTGAACCCCGTTTTTATCCCGGGTTGTCAGAAACATGTTGACGCTTTGTCACGCTGTATCACCGCCCTTGGCACCACTTTGCGAGGGACACAGCAGGCTGTTAATTAACTCCAACGGGAAACCCCCCTGACATCATTATAAGACGCTCGGAACAACACATTACACAACGGGACTGTTTCTATTGGATTTGTAAAGTATTGCAGATATTTCTGAAGGTCACTGTTTGCCTTGTTGACTCTTTGCCAATGAGGACGTCCCGCCTGCAGACGCCTCCCCTCCCACGGGGAAGTCTAATGAGGTGCACAGAGGGAGGGAACACATTTGTATCAGTTAACATTGGAGTGATTCACCTGGCTTCACCCTGCTCTCTTTCAAGAGTTGTGTTTTGTTTACGTAACAGGAGACCAGAGCAGCAATAAGGAAATTAAACGGGGCAACGTTGCCTCATTCGAGGGTTTGAAGCACCGTGGGCGGAGGAGATAAGAGGTTACCTATGGCGACAGCTTCAATTATTCTGTACTCTCGGTAGGCGCCGGCTGTCGGCGATGAAAAACTTTAAATGTACAGACGCATCGTTACTGACGTAGTGAAGAAGATCAGCCGTGTACGAGGGCGATAATAATCCTCAGAGGTCGTAGATCACAGCCGAGCCAGCAGCTGGAGCCTCACATGGTGCAGCTGCTTCATTGGAAACCTCATAAAGGAGTTTCACCATCACAACAACATGATAAGAGGACACATGGACTTTTATGTGCCATGTGCACGACACTCCTCTTCTCTCCATTATTACATGAACCCATTCGTACTTCACTTAATGTGGGTTCGCTACTGATGTGGTGCTAATAGGTGAATAAAGCTGATGAGTTACTTCTTTTTTAAGACTAAAGATGAAGAATGGGAGATAGAAATACACTAGTGACAAGATAAAAGGCAGACACACAGTGACAAGACAGGACGAAGGCCTAAGATAGAGGCAGGAAGAATGAGGGAACGTGTGTGGGAGACAAATCACTTTGATGAGGATGTTGTATAATTGTTCCACAGATTCACATCCAGCGTCGGAGCTCTCGGCTAATTGCGAACGTTGAATTCTGAGTCAAATGTGAGACTTGTGCTCTGAATAAATCCAGGATTATCCCACCAGAATAGCCTTAACGAATGACCGGGCTAATGAGGAAGATTGTTTAATGTGATCTCTGATATGCCCTTAATGATCCGGCCCTCGTGTCCCTAAACAATGGAGGAGGAGATGTTTCTGGGTTTTTTTGGAGGTTCGAAGAAGAGCTGTGGATTCTGAATGAAAGAGCACATCTACTCCACGAGACAGGTGCGTAGGAGAAGGAGGAATGAATGGATCCCAAATTGCCAACAGAATTCCCACGCAGTCTAACCTGCAATATGAAGTCTGTTTATGACATTTTGGTTTCTAGAACTTCATCAGGCAAACGATAAAAAGCAACACGAAGCTTCAACCGATGTTTGTCAAGAATAGCAATTCCATCAAATTAGCAGATAGCACAAATATTCTGTACAAGGTAGCTTTGCACGGACGACTGTCCAGACCAGCATGCAATGACAAAATATATGTATATGTTTATATATTTTTCAGATAAAGTACCAGCCAACTGTCCAGAGGTCGATGTTAAAGGTCAAGTCTGGCAACATTTTATATTTTTGTCACAGTCAGAAAATCCCATTAGAAGACCGAAGCAAACGATTGAATCATGTTTCTCCAAAGTATCGGCAGTAGTCGGATACAGTTGACTGATCAACTCGCTACTGCTTCACCGTGGGTACGGGCCCCCGCTCTGCCCCTTTCAGTTCTAATTAGAGCAGAAGAAATGCATCAGCCTCTGAAAACAAAATTGATCCTGTTTGACTAATGTCTGAGAGGAAATATCGTGTCTAATTTAAGCATTTCTAGGAGACAAATTATAAAAAATGTGACCTATTTTTTAAAGGTTTATGTATTTAGTAGGAACCAATGAGCTTCAGGCTTTTCATGGGAATTGTTGTTTATTTTTAAAGAGAAATGCAGAGGAACATTCCTCTTGTCCCTTGTATGTTTTATTCAATCTTTCAAGGGTTTCATTGTGTGTGAAGCGTGTCGCATCCATATGATGCAAAGCCTGTCAGGGTGTCAGGGCAGCAAGCGTGCGTTTGCAAGTAATCCGGAGGACAACAGTAAAAAGGTCACTTGGCTTTCTTCACCTGCAGCTGGTGTGTAAGCACCAGCTGCTGGCTGATGTAGTGGGTCCGGCTGCGGCTGTGTGATGAGTTCACTCAGCGAGGATGAGTCATGTGTGGCGATGTGGTCATGACTCTGGGGAAGCAGAATCGAGCCGCAGTAAAATGTCAGCACATTACAGACTTCACCAGCAGGTTTGGAGCCAATATGTGATTTCTAAAGGGGGTTCTGTGTTTAGGCTTAAGCTTTGGTTGTGGATATCTAATGATACTACAATTCCATAGACTGACTGACAGAAAGGGGCTATTAAATACAATAAAGTCAAAAAATGATCCAAAATGAAGATGTACCCACTCCCGTCTCATTATTTGTTCAACCATTGCCAAAACATTTGCAACACATCGAAACAACCGGCGAACTCCATCTCTGACATCTATCTATTTTTGGATCCACCTCTGCAAGAAAACACATCACGTCCCACCTCCAGCAGCCAGGCCAACTTCTTCCTCAGAGCCCACTCAGTCTGCAGCTGACATACAGCAATTATAGACATTTTTCCAGGACGGTTGTCTAGCAGGCCTGACTTTCTATTTTAAAGCCATTTTAAGGAAATACTAAAAACAAGTTAAAGTTAAGTAGTTAAGTTAAATAGTTGTACTGTCCCTGAATCAAAACATGCACACAAACAAGAGTAAATCACACGATAGGTCTTTTTGTTTTAAACATTTCTCAATTGTCATTTTACATTGTGTGAAGAAAGAAACACAGACTGAGTATAACAAGGAATAAAGGCTGTGAAGGACAATTGAACACCCTGTATAGATTGATATCATTCTGCTGTTATCAACAGCCCAGCCATTGGCTCCGTGCCTGCTGTGACATTCTTGGTAATAGGGCCTTGTGAAATTTAAGTTCTTCTGTTTGGAAATCTAAGATCCCTTCAGTTCCTACTTCTCAGCTGGACACCTTTTTTTATATATAGCTCTTTAATTATATGCCAAAGCTTCCAGCTTCCCTGTGCCTGGAAGATGTGTGAACGCTGTCTGGAGGTGAACATCATTAGGTCTTTTTTTTTTGCATGTGTGTTTGAAGAAACACACCTCTTTGCAGAGCTCCTGATGGCCGCCAACAATACTGACCTGCACCCCACGAGGTGACTAAACTAAAGACACAATACATAAAAATAACACCTGTCCAAAAATCTGGGGAAGGCAATGCTGTAATAAGTAGTTTGGATGCATGTTGGCCCTGATTTGCCATGCACACATAGCTGAGGAATGGCAGCAATTTTGAAATGTCATGGCAGGTGAACACAGGTGTAGGTCTAATTAATACAAATTAATTATGGCCCTGTTCCATTTCGGTGGACCAGGACCCATGCACTATGCATGCTAACTCACCGGAATGGAGGTGACACTAAAGAGAAAAGGACAATTATTTATTTTATTAAATAAACCTGTGTTTACCCCGCCATACTAAATTGGCTTCTGTGAAAACAGGCTTTTCTTTCTATTAGTCTGTAGGTTTTATATAATGTCATCATCTGAAAGAAAAAGTCATAAGTAGCATGACATTACATATTACAAACAATTGTTATATTATGATCAATGCATCCGAAATAAAGTTAATTTGAACTTGACTCATGTCGCCATCTAGCGGTCAACATAGACAATCACATCTTGTAATAATAAATAATACATTTATGTAATTCATTTTTCATTTCTTATTGCAAATTACCATAACTGCAAAATGTGTTTTTTGTGGTAAAAAGTGCACGTAACGTTGAAGAAATATAATTTGGTGGGATTATTCGTCTTCTGTCCGATCTACTGCGCATGAGCGCAGGAAAGGAGGTGGGCTTCATCAGTGTAAGCAAATGTTTTGCTTTCTGCTGGATGAAATGGGTCTGAAGAGCTAACGGTGGCATCTCCGGTGAGCACCCCTAATCCAAACAAAGGAGGGTCTGTATTGATATTGTAATTGTCATTCAATAGAAACCGCGTATTGACAGCAGACAGACGCACTGAATGTGTTAACAGGACGACGACGACTCCTACCGTAAATTGTACTGATGCTACATTAGCTGCTAGCTAGCCAACCGTATCGTTAGTAAAGTCGGTAGCTGTAACACTACCACTCATTGCTAACGTCACTCGGATAACCAAACGCTAATTGATCTGCCGTACAGTCAGTAGTCTACAGGCTAACCCAGATGCAAAGTTAATCATATTGGAGTTGTCAATCAATGTTGTTTTGTTGCGCATCATGTTTTAATATTCGCTAACCTTGGACTGATATCATATCGGGGCTAATGTCAACATCTCTATGCCTGCACTGAAGTTAACCCCGGCTAGTCACTACCTTCTTGCAAACCCTAAATTACAACGTTTTTATTATCATTTATCACATTACAAATATTGTCACGTCATCGTGATCAGTGGTAGAGACAGAATTGAATTAAAAAATAGTAGCACCAGTGGAAGAGTAACGTTTATCTTATATCTTTGCGAGTTATATACACTTTATAGAAAGCAACAACTTATATGCACCACTCCTCTTCTAAGTTATATACAAACAATTGCAAGAGTAGAGTTATAGCATATTGATTGAGACTTTTGGTCTTAATGCCAACACATTAAATCACTATGACATGTTCGTACATTACTGTCATCATTTGGTGTCATTTAAGTTCAAACATTATGGAAATCAACCTGCACTGGCTTGCAACATCCTTGAAATAGGTAATCCATTACTGTAGATGGCATAACTGCCTTTATTTTGCCAAGGCTATTTTACTAATGCATGCTGAAAAAGTTAACATTGCATATTGATTTTTGATATAATGTTAAAACTATAAAGTTATATCAATGAGTTTTTACTGTCCTGTATCTCAGGAAGGTTTATCATTTCTGTAAATATATACCTACAAATAATGGGAACTGTCTGGAATGTAGGACATGTTTTAAAAAAGCTACAATACAGCATTGTCATTTTAAAGTGGTTTGCACTAATGTAACACAGGTAGGGTCTGTATCAGATAGGGAAACCACGCATAAACACGACCCTGAACGAGGGTAGGTGTCATGCTGGAATGTTATGTTAGAATCGCTTGAACCAACATAACAGGATAGTTAAATGTTAACACCGCAGGCACCCGGGGGCAAAATACTTCTCTGCTGCTATTCGGTTCCCAGCAGCAGGGGGATTGTATTATAATCATACGGTTCAACATTTATGTTTGTAAAACCCTGTTGTAACTGTATCTGTTAGATGTTACAGCTTAGAAGGTGCAGATGATTTATTATGTGCATATTTGAATTATCTTCTTTTGCTTTCAGCACTTATTGTAGCTAAGAACTGGACTTCCTTTCTCATTCGATGGCAATACTCAAGTAGCAGCTATTAATAATGAATTACCTTATTTATAAAATGTGATATTTTGTCTTCCCTGAGTTGCTGATTTTCTTTAAAACTCTACTTACAGTGACCTTGAATCAGTCTTCAAGAAGACAACACTATGGGGAATACAAGCAGTGAGAGGGCTGCAATGGGCCAGGGGGAGAAAGCCCAGCGGAGGGACAGCAGGGGCAACAAGGAGGGAGATAGGCCAAAGATTCTGATGGACAGCCCAGAGGATGCAGATATTTTTCATGGTGACGACATGAAAGTAAGTCATGCAGCATGCTGCTGTGTTAAGTGATTTTCTGCCTGTAGCCTGATTTAACGGTTGTTTGATGATTGGATTTTAGGCTCCGTTAGAGAAACAGGAGTTCCTTGCGTGGCAGCAAGATTTAGAAGCAGAAGATAAAGGGCCAGCGTTAGACCGGCCAACCGTCTTTCGCTGGACTGGAGATGGCAAGGAGGTCTTCATTTCTGGATCATTCAACAACTGGGCCAACAAGATTCCTCTGATTAGAAGGTGAGCAGTTGTTTTAAAGCGGAATTAATAGTTATTGCAAGTTTTTTTGTCTGTTGTATTTCTTTCAAATGTTATTTCTGTAAGCGGTTTGCCATTTTTCATTGAGACAACAACCACTCATGTGTTTCTCCCTATCAGCAGACTGCAGGTGGATACAATTTTCAGATTGGTATCTAAGGTTTCACTATCTCGTAGGTGGAAGTAATGATGGCCTAGGCTAAATCCAGCTAGCCAATTAAGAGGGATGAAAGAACGCAAGCTGTGTCTACTCATCTGTGTGACAAAAGCTTTCTCTTGTCTGTCAAAGTCAGAACACTTTCGTGGCCATCGTGGATCTACCTGAAGGGGAACATCAGTACAAGTTTTATGTGGACGGCCAGTGGACTCATGACCCTGCTGAGGTCAGCAAATATTCTCACACTTGAATATGATCTTTTGTGAAACCATTTCTTCATCAACTCACCGTCAATGACCGTGCAGTTAGAAAACATGTTGCAGCATGTTCTATTGTGAGTTGCTGGTTCATACAGTTGAGCTTGTGACTTACATGGTTGCGTGTTTCTCTACAGCCTGTCGTAACCAGCCAGCTTGGCACAGTCAACAATATCATCCAGGTGAAGAACACGGACTTTGAGGTGTTTGATGCTCTAATGGTGGACTCACAGAAGTGCTCAGACATGTCAGGTGAGTCCTGGCAATCCCTTTGAATGACTGGTCTACTAGGTCATGTAGAGCACAGGGTTTCAAGAGGGTCACAAGATACAGTTTAATTTAATTGTTTATTAAAGAAGCTAGATTATGTTCATTTTTAGTTTCATAATTTTATATTGCGGGTCTTCTAGAATAGGTTTAAATGCTTAAATGTTCAAAGATAACATCATTCTTTTCATGTTGTATGTTTCTACAGCACCTCAATCTACTCTGAAACACTCAGTCTAAGCACCCTCACTGTTCTGTGGGCATGTCTGAAAATGTTTTCTTGACCCAGTCACACTATCTCACGCTTGCTGTTCTCTCCTGCTGTCATTCATTAGACCTCTCCAGCTCTCCTCCTGGGCCGTATCATCAGGACAGCTATGTTCCAAAACAGGAGGAGAAGTTTAAGTCTCCACCCATCCTCCCCCCTCACCTGCTGCAGGTCATCCTCAACAAAGACACTGGAATCTCTGTAAGTTGACTTTTCTGCTCGGCCCACTAAAACATATAAAAATGCTGAAAAGTGGGCAATGTGCTGAGGAAGGATACGGGGTGGGCAGGTGGGCGTGTACAGTCAGACATACATAGTTCACAACTCCACATTATCATGCATTTCTTATGTCAAGTCAGTGGGGAGATCCTTTCAAAACAAGAAGAAATACAGTGATACCAGTAAGTTGGATGGAGTTACTTTTGGAAGCTTCTGATATGCTAATTGTATGATTAGGGGCTAATTGGGAAGTCACCTGTGTTTTAATGGGTACTGAAGCTGTATTTACGGGCCGACCCTCAGAGTCAGTGCATCGTTGCACTGATACCATGGGAAGATAGAAACAACTTCTTTGACCTCAGAAAAATAATTGTGTCCTTAGGAGTGATTTCCAAGCGAGAGGAGGACGTCTCCCCTTCAGAATCCAGTGAAAAGGCTGTAACTTAGACAATTAGGACACCAAGAAATGAGTTCAAGTGCTTCCATGGACAGGAGATACTGGACAGGGAATGTGACAAAGATGAAGAAGATCTGTTTCAGGGATTTACTGTTGGTTTTCTTCTGTTTGTGTCCAGTGTGACCCTGCATTACTCCCAGAACCCAACCATGTCATGCTCAACCACCTCTACGCTCTTTCCATTAAGGTGAGGTCTCAAGTTGACTCAGTCACGACAGAAAAGTAATTTCATCTTTTCTCGGCACCCTGCGGCTGCTGATATATGAGAACGCCCTCGGTGGTGACACTTGAGAAATGGGCTGCTTCACTAGCATTTTTATTAGAAGCTGTGAGCTGCTGCCGTCGTTTGTGATGTAACATGTAACCCGCACAGCTGAGCGGGTTCATGGAATGCCAATAACGATAACAAGCTGCTATTCCCGGAGCTGAAAGAGAGATAATTGTCCTTTTTTCTCACCTTGTGATGGAAAAAAAAACAACCTGAACTGAACATTCATGTCAAGATATAAATACATGCAGCAGTGTCAGACTAAACGGAGGGAAAGAGGAACACTTGCGACGTGCCCTCCGGTTCCCACCTGAGTCATTTCCATATCAGTCGGCAGCTGTTTAGATAAGTTACTTTTTCCATTTGGTGTCATTGGTATTGCAGATTTCTTGTTTGTAGTGTCTTTTGAAAGCGACGCGTTGTGTTTGATCACAGATCGATCGCACGGCGGGAGGATGAAAGGAAAACTGTGTTACATTCTGCTTTTCTATACACGGGCAGTTTGAAGCAGCAGGGTCACCCCCCTCTGAAGTTAATTGTCCCATGTAGCTTTGAGAACACACAAATTAAAATCACCAGACAAAGGACACCTGGATTATTACCTATACTGAGTAGTTTTCAATACTACAGTACAAGCCAGGGCACAAACGTTTAATCGTGTCAATATCTGCAATTGATAATGTCTTCAGTCTATTAGTCTATTTAACCTTCTGTCGCTCCTTCACAATAAAAGCATGCCAGTGGTGAACGGCCTTTAATTAAAGCAGCAGAACATGAATATGTTTAGTTTCCAGTAATAGTATCAGATAACTGAGCCTTATACCTTTGTTCCCTAATGTTTTATATGTATCTTAGCTGTAAATTTGTCTGTTCTGCTGTTTCATTTTTAAGTTTAATTGTAACCTGTGTTATCTTATTGTGTCACAGGATGGTGTCATGGTGCTCAGTGCCACACATCGCTACAAGAAGAAGTATGTCACCACCCTCCTCTATAAGCCCATCTGATGGAATACTTTGCCCTTTTTAATATCATCCCAGTGTTTTGAACTGTACACTGAGTGTACAAAAATATACATTTGGGCTTCCCATGTTCTTTCCACTGAGTAGAGGGTTCAGTTACTGAACCTTACGGCACTTAAAAGAATGTCTAATTATGAGTGAAATGAAATGAAATGTGATGCTTGAAGGGTCGGACGAATCATTTCAAAAGTTCCCTATGCAAATACGTGTTATGAGAGGTCAATCAAATGTTACTTTATCCTTCATCAACATTCTTCACATGGCTTGAAACGCACTTCTATTTTTGTACACTCATTGTACATATTGTTACTACGCACATCTGTTCAGGATGTTTAACGTCACCTGTGTCCTCTGTAACCTTGCCTTTATTTGCTCACTGTGTGCCCTCAGTAGTTCCTTAAAAACAATATCTCTGCTTAGTAGACGTACAGAGGCAATAATGACGAGGTAGAACAACGTGACCAGGATTAGTAACGCCGGGAAAACCGGACTGAACCACCTCGGGTACACAATCGCTGTTTTCTCTCCGTTGTCGAGAAGACGACGGCAGCACAACGAAGAATGTGAATGTTGGATTGAAAGAAGGAAAAATGCACTGCTGTAGTTCTCCACTGTTACGATATTTCTCCTGTTTATTTTTGAAATCGTTGAGATGTTTCTAGTTCTGATCACTAAGCGCACAGTAGATATTTTTTTTTATCATTCCTGAATTTATCTGTATAATATATTTTGTACTTAATTATTGTTCTGAAGAACTTCCTTTCTTTAGGTACTTGCAGTGTTCAGGTCCGAGTTCAGACCAGAGCAATGTGTGTCAGTTAGGATTATGATGAGGGGAAGTTGAGACCGAAATTAGATTAAATATTTTTCAGTCGCAAGTTGAAATATAAAATTTGTTTTGCACTACATTTGTTTTGTAGAATATGTTCACACTTAATCTTCTACACTTATATAGTACAGTAATGAGAGGGACAATGCTAACCTGTTAGCAGGGTTAGCGGTCCTCACACTATTGTCACTGCACGACAGAGAGAGATATAGATTTTCCTTCTTTAATATAGTGTGAATTTATTCCAACACTGGATGCAAGACTTTCAAAATAAATCGCAGTAACATTAATAATGTTGTTGACCTGTGGAACCATGCTTGTGTGTAACTTTCCCTTTTGGGACATTTGTATTAAAGATGGAGTTTCAAATACGCCTGCAGATTCGTGTCGTCCTTGATCCCGTTAATGGTGCAACACTTTCAGTTGCAGATGAACAGTTTGTTTTTGCATGAACAGTCATAGGGCAGGTTAGCAGCCTCGGGTCCAGTCCGCCCTGAGAGGTTTTGCTGGAGTTGTGGGAAGGTTTGTGAGCCGGTAAAACTGGAAATTCTTTGTTGATTTTGTTACATGCACAAGGGTGTTGATGTAGCATGATCCTGCTTACATGAAGCAATGTGGCCAGGCCCAAACTTGAAAGCAGCCACAGGTTGGTGTCCACATACGTGTGGTCAGGTGGTACTAATCTCCTCTGTTTCGTGGTCTGACCCTCCCTGATTAAAAAGTGTTGAGGGACATTCTCCAAACAAGCAAACATTGATGAGGATGATGGAGTATGTCCCACCGACCCAGTGAAGGAACAGAGCTTGTTAGTGTATTGATTTATCCAATGCCCCCCTGGTGGACCCCGGCCACCAATACTGAGCAGCTGCAGCTCAGACGGAACGTTTTTAACAAGAAGGCCGAGGGTTCTGAGAATTCGTACAGTGTGAGAGTTTCTGTCTTCTCATGCACGTGTCGGTTTGCGGTTGAATTTGAGTCTGCGCGTTGTGAGGCGTGCGACCCTGCGCAGTATGAACAGCTGACTGGGCAGATCCCATGTTCCACATAGATATAAAGAGATCTGAGAGTAACAGCTACACTGTAAACCCCCCTTTGATTCACAAGATGAACACCCTCCAGACTCTGTTACTCCTGGCTGCAGGTCTCGCTGTTGGTGAGTACAACAAGACAAATGCATCTACTAATGGATCCATCTTGGACATTATAAACAGAATGGTCCATCCTTTGCTTTCCTACAGCCCAGTCTTTGGATTACAAGGCCCTCAACCAGTTCAGAAAAATGATCCTGTGTCTGATGCCTGACAGCTGGCCTACTTTTGACTACACCGACTATGGCTGCTTCTGTGGAAAGGGCGGATCTGGCGAACCTGTGGACCAGTTAGATAGGTCATGCTTCACACACTCAAATTCACTCTGACAAAAAAAACACCTTGTTGAGCTGGTTTCATTCTCTTTTAATGTTTCACCTGCAGGTGCTGCCAAGTGCACGACGGTTGTTACGGTGAGGCCATGCAGCACCCTGAATGCTGGCCCATCTTTGACAACCCTTACACCGAGTTCTACGCCTACAGCTGCGACGAGGAAAACAAGAAGGTCACCTGTGGAAGTAAGTACAGCTAAGGAAGGGGACTTGCTGTTCATTTTCTATTCTGAAAATGTTCATGTGCTCATTAAACCTGCAGTGGTTCATGTTTGATACAGCTGTCCATCTCTGTATCCTTTGTGTTGCTGACTCGGGGTGAAATACAACTACTGTCTGGATGAGATCATTTCAAGCAACACTTATTTCAATATGTCCGTTATAGAAGTTGCTGTTGGCCTAGTTAGTGATCTCCTCTCTTCTTCTTCTTCAGGCAATAACAACATATGTGAGATGTTCATTTGTGAGTGTGACAGAAAGGCTGCCGAGTGTTTCGCCA
>CAAKHC010017844.1:0-11814 GCA_901007825.1 Macroramphosus scolopax | reverse complement strand
AGCAACACACACACACACACACACACACACACACACACACACACACACACACACACACACACACACACACACACACACACACACACACACACACTGAATGCAGGTTGCTCAAACAGGACGTATTCGTCCACTGGTAGTCGTCTCTGTCCAGCTGAGGCACCTGTACGCTAGTTTGAGGACAAGGGAGGCTTCACATTTCTCCAGCGTTGAACTCAGTGACAACCAGCAGTGGATGAACACACACACACACACACACACACACACACACACACACACAAACACACAAACCTATTCTCTCCTGCTGCCACGCTGAGGAATGCCAGTGACTGAAGAGTCCTTGAGGCTGTCGACAGACGGGCCTGTGTGCAGACAGAGCAGACCCCCGCTCACCTGGACACGAGCGGATCCTCCCTGCCCCCAAACCGGCCGACCACAGGAGCCCTGAGTCCATCCTCACTGGCTGTTTCTGCTTTTAGAAACAACATCCACCGATTGGATCTTTATATAAACTCTGAGAGTTCATTGTTCAGTCGCTCCGTGCAGCTTTGCTTCTCTGTCGGAACATTAACGAGGTTTGTGTATCCAGTTTCTTCTCATTACCTGAAATAGACGAACCTAAAGTCGACTGTGTCCGTCCACAGTTTAGGGTCAAGAAGTGCTGCAGCCCGGTGAGTGTTGCCGCCTGTGACCGGTGCTGCCGTGCAGCATGTGAGCTCCCAGCGTGGCCCGACATCTTCCACAGCTATTTCTGTCAGTGTAAAATCATGAGAGCCACTTTAACCATCACAAGGCCGGACGGACGGCGGCTCCAACAGAGCCACGTCTGTTCCCTGCAACCAGCCAACACTCTGGGTTTATTCCCAAATGAATTAGATTTCTGTCTTTTTTTTTTAATTGGATGTTTGACTCTTGGAGGTTCGGCTCCCAAACAGATGAGTCCTGCAGCACTAAAGCCTTGACGGGAGCGACAACAAAACCCTCTGCAACGGCCTTTGTGAGGATGTGGAATGTCCTAACAAACTCTGACTGATTCAGTTCCCGAACCCTGCAACTCATTGTCAACAGTGCCGAGCTGATTTACATCAACATGCTATAAATCGTATTAAACTGCTGTTTTATAACGCTTGTCGTTTCAGTTAATCACAGTAATGTTGCTTATTCTAAAAACAATTAGCCCGTGAGGCTGTTGACTTTATTTTAATTCTGTTACAGCAACATTGTACAACTGGTTTACCTTCAAACCGCTTTAAAATCGTTTTGATGGCCCAGTTCTCGCCCCGAACGGCTGCTGTGGTGCTCTGTGACTCGGGTACAATCTGCTGTATGGAACCCGTTACGGTGCTACACCCCATCACTGCCCAATCTGAGCCAACCAGGGATGTGAACCTCAGGAAAAGGGCTTAATTCATCGCAAACCATAATCGTCACCTGAACTCGGCCAAGTGTCGGCCATGTCAACCGTAGTGTCGACACATCGTAAGACATCGTTATCTTTCTACAGCTGCATCTACGATCGTCGTCAAGCAGTGACGTCACAACAGCAAAACAACAAATTCACGTCATCTAAAAATACTATTCCTTTACTAATCTGTTGTCCCTCAAACAGCCTGAGAACAGTGCAGTTAGAAACGTGCACCAGCGTCCTGTAATTACCGCTTGTGTCCACAGAGGGCGCTGTTGTCGCCACACGTGCCGCTTTAAACGAGCTGAATCCTTCATCGTTAAACTTGCCGTCGAGGGCAAAGGAGGAAAACATGTTCTATCCATGTAAAGATGATGGTGAAGATCATTTAATTATTTTATAAATACTTCTTTCTTTATTTCAGTATACAAAATAAGAGTATGTACATCCACAGAACAGTGGTTTACAAAATCCATGAGTTCATATGCTCTGAAAATAGAATATATTTTTGAACTGCCTGCATGTCCGACGTAAAGGAGATAATGCTTCATTTCACAAACTGAAAAAGTCCTTAATTCTCTTCTGTCCGTCCACAGGGATGCAGATGTGATGCATGAAGATCCATCCAGGACAGGCCAACACACGGGCCGCGGTGAAGAAGTTCCATGATTGAAAAGTACTTGAAGTTCCCTTTGTGTTCCCTTTTCCTCTCGCGTCCATTGACGGAGGGGAAAGGTGTCAAGTGTACCTAACAAAGTACCACATGAATCCATCATAACCCTTCGATCTCCGTGCGATGAAGCCAGACACGAGTCTCTGTCGAGAGAGGAGACGATCCCTCTCCTCCAGCATAAAATCCAATATTATTTCTTTTTATTAGAGATATAATAAAATAGACTTTCAGTATCCCTGTTGGAGGGATTTATGGTCGTTAAAAAGAAAAAGAAAACACGCAGGAGGACGGCGGTCTTCACATAAACTGTCGCCACTCTCCACGTCCGGGTTTGGAAAGCGAGAGAGCCGAGACACCCGAGTGGCGGTTTGGAGATTCAATACTAAAATGATATTGACACAAGAACAGACCACTTCACGTTGAAATACACATGCTAAAGCTGAAGACAAAAGAGAGCCCTCTGGGTATTGTAGTGCTTTGGTTAATCTGTAGCCTCCGGTGACTCGGCGGACGGTCGGCCGGGCCGACTCATTTGCAGACGTATTTCTCCACAATCCGATCGCACTTCTTGCAGGTGACGTAGCAGCACCAGTGGTACTTGCAGTGGCAGCGCTCCACCAGCTTCTCCGTGTACGGGTTGTAGCCGCGGCCGCAGCACATCAGGTCACAGCTGTCGCTGCCGAAGGCCGTTTTGTTGCACTGCCTGAAATCAACAGAAGATTCTCGGTGATTCATTCGCTCTGTTACAATAATACATTTTCCCAGCCAGGACACAGAAAAGTGAAGCGACCAGCTTTGAACCTGTCAACTTGGCTTCCTGCCTGTTAAGTTTATAGCTTCCATCTAAACATTCACAGCCTGTGAAGATCCCACAATAGTTCTTTAAACATGCTTGACTGACCAGTGAGGCCTAACCTTATGTCCATTACTCCCGAGAACTTTTTCTTTCATTTTCTTTTTGTCGTCGTCCTGGATGCTTTTGAGGCTCTCGGTTCAGGAGCCCGAGGCATCTTGAATGAGCAGAGAATAGCCCCGTCGTAAATCACCCTGAATACACAGGGCTTCACCCTCTCTTTAGCTTGGCCCCTCCACATTATTGCACTATTTTATGATGGCAAAGTGTTAATGACCGGTACGGTGAGAGAGACGCTGAGCTAATGGCTGCTGCAGGAGCGGAGGAGGAGGAGGGACAAGACTCATTGAGAGTGTAAGACAGTTTTATTACATCGGTGGGAGCTGGGGAAATAGACGGACACCCCCACACATGAGACCGAGATCTTGTTATATCACTGCTGGGCCGTGAGCGGAGTCAGAGACGGTCCTGCACATTCTGCAGAGACACAATAAAAACAAGAACCCGAGAGAACAACTTCAGTGTTCAACTACTTTAACCATTAACAACTGCTGCTAAATCTGTCTGTGTGCCATATTGTCGGGCTGCTCAACACACCTCGATATAGATAGTTCCTACCGCTCGCAGGTCCTGTGAACGTAGACAGGAGGTCAATTCAAGTGTAATGGCTGATAAAGCCTCGTCAAGTGGCCGCCAGTGTTTGTGAAATCAGCAGCGATACGTGGCCGAGCGAACTGCTGCGACCGTGATATTCCTCTGGACACATATGGGAACAATCTTACCCACACATACACTCTCACAGTTCGCTATACACAAACAACAGTGTTCAACCGGGGCGTTGTGATTCGGCAAAAAGCACGAATGTTTCAGACCGCGTGCGGCTGCCTCGATATCAGGCTGCAGAAGCCGAGCGCAGCGAGTGTGCTTGACACGAAGCATGTCTACTGATTGAGTGTAGAGTGGCACGATATGACAGTCAGATGATGCGCAATATTTATAACTTCCATCAGTTGAGGTTGTCTGGTTGAACAAGCCGACACATAATCTGTGGGAATTAAACAAGATCAGGTTTTTTTTAATTCGCAGACGCACTTCAGCAATCAGCCTCGGAAATGTGCCTCCAACTTGTTTATAAAAAATTCAATAAACCTTCATGATAGCGCCGCTTATTGCGCCGTCGTTCTCTGATATTGGTTAACCAGATCTCAACGTGAGTCAGACCCTCAGACAAACGGACACCTTGCTTACTTCCCACAGGGTCCAAACCAGCAGCACTGAACACCATCCCAACTTAGATCTAACTTTATCTCTGAGGAACCTTTAAATGTTTCCAAATCTGTGCGGGCCCCTCCGGTCGGTATCAGCTCGTGTTCTCTCAGGCCCGAGAGTAAGTGCATTAGTCATTATTTCAGATAGAGGCACAAGGACTCCAGTCACAGCGGCCTCAGACGAGCCACAGACGGAGCACTCGGGTTGTTATCAGCGAGCCTGCAAACTAAACAGTGCCACCAAGCAGGACAGCACTTCACCAGAGTCAACATCCTGGACGAGCAGACAAGCAGGATTGGTCATTTCCTATTTGTCAGCTGCATCTGTCGCCGCTCGGAGTCGTGATAGCAAACCTCCAAATACCAGAGGACATTGTTCCCTCCTTCTCTTGACCACACACACTCTGACACTCTGGCAGTCTCACCTGTCCTGTGTGCCAATGGAGCCCAGTTTGTCGTTCTTGGCGCAGAAGTCCGGGGAGCTCTGCAGGTAGACGAGCTCGTTCTCCCTCACCGGCCTGATGTCGATGTCCTTGGGGACCAGCTGCTTGCGCGTCCCCATGGGCCGGTGAACCACTTTGGTGGCAGACAGGTACTTTGTCTTCAGGTCCATGGCGATCTCCCTCAGGTCCTGCAGGCCTCTCCAGCAGGTCCGGATGGAGCAGGAGCCGGACACACCGTGACACTTACACTTCATCACCAGCGCGTCTCGTAATGCCTAATGGATACAGAACAGATGGAGGTTAGAGCTCACTGAAAAACAGATTAGCATGACTATAAAATACATTGCTACATAATACTTACTTGTCTCCCAACTTCACTGTTGTGCAGGTGCATCAGCTTGTTGGCGTGGGAGCCTGCACGCTTCATCTTCATGGGAGCGTCGGAGAACTTGGAGCCCATGATCAAACCGTAGTGCAGGTTGTCAGCGCAGCCACCCCAACGATAGCCAGGCTCCGGTATCTCGGCGGGAATGGGACCGCAGGAGCACAGCCGCAGGTCCCCTGAAGTGCACGCCCTTGCGATGGTGTGGCTGATGGTGGCTGCAGATAGGGCGTAGACAAATGCAGCCTCCCTTGTGCCTGGTGATTGAGAATAGAAACAGATGTGAAACAGGTTTGAAAGCAACCTGCCATGTTTCCCGGCCCTGTTAGTGTAGATACTAAAATATACATTATGTTCGGTGGTCACTAGCATTTAGGCTAAAATGATCTACAGTTCTTGTTCTAATAATATTGTAAATTCATGAATTTATATTTATGAAGTTTGACAGGAGCAGCTTGAATTAATTTGGTCGCCACTGATTCCAATTATTTAAAGGTTTTTAAGAGAAAAAGGTTTCAGCTTATCAGATCAAAACCATCCGTCAGTCCACCTTTTTATTATCTTCCTCCTGTAAAGAAAAGAATCTGCTCTCCTAAAACGAATCTATCGAAACAAACGGTCCATCACTTCTCATGCCGTAACGCAGAGTGAGCCCTGATATAATTGGTAGTGATGCACCTAAAAGGAAAGCGGTGGTTACGGGGTGAAGTCATGTGTAACCGTCGGCTGGTTAGATCAAAGCCGCCCCTGGACGGAGATGAGCCACTTCCTGTTCGGTGCAGACTGTTCGTTTTGTAAATGGCAGCCATGTCCTTTTCTGGGACGCCCTGCACAGCTCCCCCACCCCCACCCGCACCCGCACCCCCACCTCCCCCTCCACCCCCACCCCCACCCCCACCCCCACCCACAGCCCAGCGACTGACGGAGCTTCAGGTCCTTTTGTCCAAAGAAAGTCAGACCTCAAGGCAAACATGCACCAAGTTGCATGAAGCTGATAATCACTTTTGTAAATGTCATTTCACCAGACTGTATAAATTGGACTGTAAAGATTCAGCACTTCATGGACATGCCGGTGACTGTGTGACTGTACCTCTGTCGAGGTCGGGCCGATACTTCGTGGCATCACTGGGAATGTCTATGGAGGAGCAGTTCCAACGCATGTCAGAAAAGGACTTCTGACACGTCTTCTTCACCTCCCGCGCCGCTTGGATGATAGTTTGCATGAGCTCCATGTTGCTGCGGCACAGCTGAGCCTGGGAGGAAACCAGTCCGGGCAGCAGCTTACAATGTTGGGTCTGGTTGATGTGTAGAGTTGCAGGCGTATGTGATAGAGCTCTGCAGGGGAGGTCAACAGAAACAAGAGGTTTGGGTCAGTGTGCATCGGACAGGGTGTTTCCTCTTAAATGAAGCGGTGAGGATTGTTGATCACGTGTTTTGAATCGTGGAATGATTTACAGGAGAACCAAGGACGATGTGAGCCGTGTTTCTTGTTTAAACATACAGTATCTGCAGCCTGAGACACGGTAACTTTGAGCAATTGGACAAAATGAAACAGATAAAGCCTCAGGCGGGGAAACTGTTGGCATCGGTCCGAGAAAAGAACCATCTTATCACACTCACAATCCCAAAGGAAAGTCAGCTGAAGATTCATAAAACATAAATGACATGTTCTTGGCCGGGGGCTTTTCTTTTGTTGAAGCGCAGAAGAGGCCTCCAGATATGCCAGTAAATATAAAAACCTCTCTAAACTCCGATGCAGCCGGATGAAATATTACCCAGGTTCTTCTTCACTATTTGCATTTTCCGCCACAGGAAGCTCGGTGCCCCGTGACCCGAGCTTGACGTGAATCATCTTTTTACACACCATTAAAAAGGTGCACACATTTGGTTTAAACAGGTTCTACCGACTGAGGATTAATTTAATAGAGAAACCGCAGGCGGAGCAGATTACCTCTGATCTGGGTTTTGTGTGTTCGTGAGAACCGGGCGGCAGCGCCTGCAGATCGACCTGTTTTGCATTAGGGGCCGCGGAGCCGCCACTCTGTGCCCGATGATGAGCCGGGACTCCAGTTGGCTCGTGGTAACCCGGCACTCACAGGTGTTTACAGCTGCATCTGTTCTGCATTGAACCGCTGTGCATTATCAAGCCTGCTGGACTTCTCGCTCAGATTTAGCACATGCCATCCCGGCTTTCATGGGCACATCTGCTAAAGTCCTCCTGGCTGTGAGTCTTAAAACCATTCAGCCGGATAAAAAGCATCAATACTTTTGATTAAACCAATGCAGAATGGTCTGTCTTGTCAGAGGTCTGTGTTCTGTCTGAGCCCCGTTGCTTTACAGAGAAACACCCAACAGAAGATGTTGAAGTGCAGCAAACCTCAAAGGAAATATAACAACCAACAAACCAATACAAAACACTTAAAGGAAACATGCAGTTTCCACAAGTATTGAGTACTTTTATAATGATTTGGAGCCAAACCAGACCAACGAACCAACAACATCTACTGCAGTTATTATCATTATTACTATTATCATGTGTGGTAAATCTGAGATCTTGAACTGAACCACGTCATGTTCATTAAACTTCATAAAGAAGTTTCCGTTGCTGGAGCAGCGCCAGCTCATCTACTGTCCCTTTCATGGGATCCACATGTACAGAACACATAACCTCTGCCTCCATCAGGAGCAACTGGAGGAATGTTGGGGCCCTTTTCAAAGCTGCCATGGGCCGTCCACTCCATAAAAACGTGGAAACATGCATTGAAGAGCCACACAATATCCGCGTGACGTCATCCGTGTCGGCGGTGTGGAAAAGCAGAATGAGACGGCGGCACTTCTGAGGATACTTACAGCCATTTGATGCCGGAGCAGACCTGAGACAGCAGCAGAGCCGTGAGCACACCAAGAGGCAGGACATGAGAGCTGCTCCTCATGGTTGGACAGGGACTCGGCTTCACACACACACCGCAAACACAAAGAGACGCTCGGCTTCTTGGCTCGCACTCAGGAGTCGACTGTCATGGCACGGCCTCGTCGACTGAACCCTGGAGGAGAATATAAATAACATGAATCATCTGGGCCAGTCGATGATTACTAGGAGCCAGTGGAAAGGATGTTGAATGAACTCTGGAGAACTCACATGGGGGGAGAATAACTTTAAAATGAAATACAGATAACAATTCATACAATTAGGTGGTTTTAGATCAATCTCAGATATACTGCAACCAATTAGGAAGAGAGTGAAGGAGAGAAAAACATTGCCGATGGTTCAGTAATTCATTTATTCTGTACATGCATGTAAACACACACAAAGCAAGACATGTACTCGGTGTAACTACAGCACAGAGACAGAGTCTGTATGTGACGGTGCACAAAGAGTCTCAACTATTGGACTTCCTGTTGTGGAAATATAAACAATATTAATATTAATCCCCTGATGTTTAACGCCTCATTAAATAGCAGGGTTGAAGGAGTTTCTATTATAATCGTCTTTTATAATCACGTGATGTTTCATGTTGTCTCCTGATCATGTTCACCGATGTGTCAATACTTCATCGGTCTGGATTCACCTGTGCTGGGCTGCGACCCGTGAAGAATGTCGGGCTGACAGCACCCAGACAGGCGGACAGCAGCATCATCTGATAGGACCGGGAGCTGCTGATAACCGATCTCTTTGAAGGGGGCTTAAGTGGGCGCGTTAAAAACACACGGCTGGACGATGATTACTGCTGATTGGCCGCGTGAACTGCGTGAAATCACCGCTGGGAATTATTTAAATGAGCTCAGCTGAACTCACCAGCCGACTGTTGGGACGCGTTCCAACACTCTGACTGGTGTCCTCGACACGTTAAACTGATTCCACCGATTTATTATTGATTAGAAATAAGACACTTTTAAGTGGATTTGCTGCTTTAATGTTCATCTCGGGACTTATTGAAGCTCCTGATTGACCTTAATGATCCAAAATCGACAGTTAATCAAACTCCAAAGGATTAGTGAGGATCTGATCGATCGACATGAACCGACGAGGTCGCACAAATAAATGTTATAACTTTAAAAAATACAGTTTAAAAGCCGTTTTGTGTTCACAAGCAGAAACTTTACAGCCTCCAAGACAAAAGACTTCATGTTCCACTGAAGTTGTTGATACTTGAAAACACACCAGTGTGAAGTAAATCGTGTGTAAGGATTATTTCTCAGATTTAAAACTACTCTTGGTTCAGTCTAAAGTCGGTTTTATCCGCTAAACTAGGCTGAACTCTGAGTTCCCGGACCAGTTGCTGCTCACCTTGGCCGGCGGAGCTCCTCGATCAGCGCTGAATAAAAGCAGACAAGATAAAAACAGAAATCAGGTCAGCAGGTCGGAATATCCTTTCTGCAGGAGTCTCTGTCAGCCAGATGCGTTCGTAAAATCCAACGTGGGGTGGAAGAATAACTCCGGACAGGTACGCATGGTGTGTTCGTCAGAGCGCGGAGTGTGTGTGAGGAAGAGGAGAGTGTGTGTGTGAGGGAGAGGAGAGTGAGAGTGGGCCGGCGGGGCAGACTCAGCTCCCAGTACCCCTGCCCAGCTTGGAGCTCACTGCTGATGTCAGACCTGCATTTGCATAAGAAAGCTGCGACACACACACATGTTGGACCCTTGGTAACACCAGATATTGGCCCCCATCAACCATTAATATTCATGTTCTGATATATTCTGAGGCCCCCGTCGTTTATGGGCCAATAGAAAGTTCCCCTGCTCAGAAAGACTATAATACAATATACAACATGATATTATCTCCTATAAAACTGATGTTAAGATCACCAAAGTTCTTAAAGGATATTTAAAGGGACATTTCTACATGGCAGAATAATATTATTGATGTCAAAGTGTTATAAAACCAAGTTAACATTTTTTTTGAGATCTTTTGTAAAATGTTTCAGTGAAATTTCTTCTTTCCAAACAATTTAGTTTCTTATCAATAAGTTAACTTACATTTATATGTCTTCCTTCCTTATATGTCTTCCTTCCTCTGCTCCTTAAAGAGCAGTGATATTTGTCCACTATATTTTATAACTATATTATATAATAGTCAGTTTGTTTTCTCCCTTCAGACATAGAATAGATCAAGTCTTAACTTAAACAATGAAATCATCCAATTATTCCACTATAAGTACAACATGTTTTCCATTAAGTCTATTTTAAAAGTCATTTTTAAAATAATGTTTTAAATTCAGATGTTGTTGTACGAGTTCTATATTTCCTTTGTGCGTTGGATCCAGCAACAGGAGACTCCATAAACCCCGTCTGGCTCCGTTCTGCTGAGTCCCTCATTTGTACAGCAAGAAGCTTTTGAACTCAATTTATTTTCACTAAAAGTCATCTTGAAAAAAAAGCGTTTCAGTCTCAAACACACACTCTCTGTCATTATTTTCACTCCAGAATGATGAATCTGTTGAATGGAGGCGACTTTGAAACGGGAATATTTTCCAATTTGAAAGGTCAATGATTATCTTTATTCAATGTGACGCTAAAAACACACTTTATTTATTAGTGTGGATACGATTTAAAATAGCCTTTAATACCGTGTGACATGATATTGTGCTATACTCCAAGTACACACATGCTTTCCAACGTAGGTTCTCTGGAAGGCTGCAAATAAAACCTTCCTAAAGTTACACAGTTTTCCTCTCTGGCGGACTTCCTCCGATATTAACCACACTGTAAGTGATACGTTGCAGAGCCAGCTGTGGGAAAGTAATGTATAGTTTCCCTGAGAATCGGCTGCACCTCAAGCATTCAGACAAAGGCAATAGTGAGCTGTTGTCCAGACCTTGACCTTCAACCGGTATTGCTAACATAGCCGGCCTCGTGCACCGCTGTCTGCTCCGCCGGGAGCAGCAGATCAGGTGTTGTCAAGCGTCCTTTGTAGCAGACACATTAGAGACCTGGACAAGCCTGCGTCCTCCACAAACACCCTGATCCTGTGTCTAAATGCATGCAAGGACAATGAGTGTTTCTTGTTTACTTTGGGGCTCTGATATCTGTTCCAGAAAGAGTCAATGTGTTTTACGTGACAGTCAACTGTGACTGGGCACAGGTCGCAGCGTGTGGGAGGCTGCGGAGGATCCAGCAGGACCGGGCCTGTCTTCAGAGGAACTTTTTACACTCACTCTCTCCATTCCTGAGACAAGGGTCAACACACAACCCCTTGATCTTCACATCTCACCTCCTAAGAGGAGGAGGACGCCTTTAGGGTGACAGGAGGGTTAGCGAGCCACTGCAGTTCATCATAATGAAATAACTCATGTCATACAGCAGCTGAATCCCAGCTGAGGTGCGTCTGCGATCGGGATCGGCCGGACGGAGATAATGTTACCTTTTTAACTGTCAGTATAATCAGCTTCTGACATGGAGGGATTACTGGCAGAGAAGCTACAGATGTCTAAATGGGATCTACCCAGAAGACTAACACACAATTGTCTTAACCAGATGTAGCTGGAAGCTGAGCTGGAAGCTGGAATGGAAACGTGTTCCAATTACCAGATCCCATGAACCCCTTTGGATGATGGTATATCACAGTGAAACTTTTATGAGCAAACATCAAATAATAGAAAGCAACACTTGCATCCTCTGTGTATCACAAAGCTTGTTACTGTTTTGGATGTCGAGGAACAAGAATGCGGTTTGTGAGTGAGTGTAGAGCAGAGTCAGTCGCTCTGCTGAGTCCTCGGCAGCCTTTGTCTCTCGAATCTCAAGAGGATCAAGCCAATATCACAAAACTGGAAGCTCACTGGGGGAGCAGGACACTCA
>CAAKHC010017839.1:0-10248 GCA_901007825.1 Macroramphosus scolopax | reverse complement strand
GTCCTGCCTGGGTTGTACATTCATCAGATGTACAATCATTGAGACTTAAATGATGCTGAAATAAGAAAACAAAGGTTGTGTAGTAATTTGATCTGAATCACTGACGTGCAGACGGAAGAATCGTAGATTCGACTGCAGAAAATAGCTCATTGGTGTTTCAGGTCGTCCTGTGAGGACCCCAGAATACGGGGGTCTAATTAATGCCTGTTCCCGCGAATGGGAGCATAACAGGAGTCCTGTCCACGCTGGAGACGGAGTGAAAAGAAATCAGCCCGCTGTAGGTTTGAACGAGGCCTGGCTGTCAGGCCTGATGGAGGCTGTCTCCATGTGTCTCTCTGCTGGGGGGGTAATGCACATGCAGCCGAGGAGAAAGAAGCTCCGGGTCAACCTGGTGCTGGACTGATCCTCCATGTGATCATCGTTGTGTGAGCGTCGGTTGGCTCTTCGACTCACCACCTGCCCGGTGTGGAGGTGTTGGACCGCAGCAGCGTGTGTGTTCACCGCACTGACTCTGATATTCACACAATCAAAGTTATTCATTTAAATGGCTTTTGGTGCTCCAATTGTGTGACTGTCGTTGAGGAACTTTGTAGACCTGCGAACTTTAGAGGCAGATCTTTGTTCAGATTAGGTGTTGGAGGGAAATAAAGTCAGTGCTTACCTAAGCATCACACACACACACATTCTTATCTTTATTACACTTACTTTGATAATTTTCTCTCGTATTTCCTGCTTTTATCAGCTCGCAGCAGGTGGCGAAATCATTTTCCAATATAATAATAATTACTTGTCCTTATCTGAATGTCTTCAGTTGAAAGCCTTCTGTCGGAATGTGTGAAGAGCAGCGAGACACCCCGAGACACGCAAAACACCGCGAAGACGTTAAAGTCTGCTGATACTTAGCAATCAACCCATCGCAGACAATTCCCACGAAACAACAGAAAAAAAAAAAACAATCGGCTAACAAGTATGTTCTGTTATCTTAATCCTCGGTGCCAAAGAGGATTAAAACACCTCAGTGTGCGTCGCCGCACACACGCTGGTTTATTTGGAGTCAACACCGAATACAACACGCTGATATAAATACTGTCTGGCACGACGTATCGGCATCTTAAAATAGTATTCAACAACTCTGTAGCAGTAAAGTATTTGCACGTCTACAGTGTCCAGGGGCTCGTTTATAGAAGCTGTGTACGTCCGATGGAAGGCGAACGCCAGCGTCAAACTGTGATCTCTGTCCCGGCGTTACGGAGCAGCTGCAGGAACCAGCGGTGTCAGTCCGGCTGCCTGTCCTGACAACACAGGAGTGGTTTCACTGCATCCTCCAGAGGGAATTAGCTGACAGCTGTGAGATACCCCAGCCAACCTGTCCAGATGTGGAACTGGTTTGTCACATCTGTACACAAAGTTTCCTCAAACGGTGGATAGAAGAGAGAAATCTGGTGCTCACCACCGCGAGAAGACCTTCATTTGTATTCTTACAAACCAGTGACTTTCTGAAACGCTGCCCTTTCCAGCTACATGGATGAATGTGAAATGCATATGAGATTCCAGCAGAGCTGCCATTTGAACTTCCTCCGCTCCGCTCGGTAACCTTCCAGCCAGCGGACGTCCACGCTGAGCGGGCCGGTCCAAATCAAAGCGGTACCTTTCCATATCTGGAGAGCTGCCAGAGCGCGGCCGGCCAGCCCTGCCAGGTGCCTGCGGTGCCATCGAGGGGCCGGAGTCAGGCAGGATCCTTCTGGACAGATGGCCTTTGCATGGGGCTCCAGCACTCAGCCCTCCTTCCGAGGCCTTCTGGAGACCTCTGGCCATGAACATGAAGAATCCTACACGGGCAGTAATGTCGATGCTTCGTGATCATGTAGCTGAGATGGTTCCAGTTGGACTGGATGTCCTTTACAGGCTGAACTTGTGTGTCACACTTTACCCAGTGGACATTTCTAAATCCTAAATTCCTAAATCAATGACTGGTGGTTTACAGTTCGATGCTGCCCCAGTGGGACGGATTTAAATCCAAGGTGAAACGATCCAGTATTCTGAGCCTTTGTCCACGGAGCCGTTTCCAACATTTCTTCCGGCTCTTTGATTGCTGTGAATCAAGAACGGAGCAATCAGCTGTCAGATGACAGATTGCATTGCAGCGCCGCCTGCTGAGGGGAGTCTGGGCTGGAAGTGGTCCGGCCACTCTCCCCACAGTGTGCCCCCCCCCCTCCCCCCCCTCCCCCAGCAGGCAGGACCAGGTAGGTTCATGGTTAAAGATATAATGTACAGGCTCATCGTGTCACTGTACGTCTGTACGAAGCTGCTCAGCCAGCTCGGTGCAACAACCCAACACTGATGACGGGAGATCAAATAGGAGGTTTAGTTTTCTTGCTGTCTGTTGGTTTATTAGGCCGGCTGGTGTTCATGACAATTAGTGAAGAGGAGGAGAACAGCCGAGGAAGAACCAGTTCAGTGTTAGGGGCAGATCCAGATGAAGGAGAAGGATCTTTGTCGTTACCTCGTGAGCTGGAACACTGTTTGACATTTTCATTAATTTAAAATATTACCAGGAACTTTTGGAAGGAAGAAATCTGGTGTAATTACGGTGAATATCTATTAATGTGTTGGATTCAGAGCCGCTCGCGATAAAAGTTTATTGAGCCACTGGCCTTCATGGTGATATCGTCTCTCCACAGGGTTCAATTCCATTTTATTCACTTGTCCCAAAATCACAAGTTACAGCGTCTCATCGGGCTTTATGATCCGTACAGTGAGAGACCCTGAAGGGGTCCCTGAAGGGGTCCCTGAAGGGGTCCCTGAAGGGGTCCCTGAAGGGGTCCCTGAAGGGGTCCCTGAAGGGGTCCCTGAAGGGGTCCCTGAAGGGGTCCCTGAAGGGGTCCCTGAAGGGGTCCCTGAAGGGGTCCCTGAAGGGGTCCCTGAGGGGTCCCTGAAGGGGTCCCTGAGGGGTCCCTGAAGGGGTCCCTGAAGGGGTCCCTCCCCAGGTCGGACAGAGGAAACACATGCATGTACGTACCTCATATACCATATATTCTTTTATGTTTTTTTTAAATGGACGTTTACTGTATTTTATTCTGGTGATGATCAGAACATGTGAGTGTTGTGGTTCAGAGGTAAACTCTGTCAAAGCTTCTGGTTCGCAACTGAAATAAAGTTGAAATCATTTGAATTAAGAGCACGGTGCTCATGGTGAACTCTGCCGGTGGTGATGATATATATATAAATCTATATATAAATCTATATATATATATAAATCTATAGGTGAATGTCCAGCACAGCCTGATGATCTGATTGTAGT
The DNA here is from genome assembly GCA_901007825.1 of Macroramphosus scolopax. NCBI lineage: Eukaryota > Metazoa > Chordata > Actinopteri > Syngnathiformes > Centriscidae > Macroramphosus > Macroramphosus scolopax. The sequence continues at coordinate 6,947 of CAAKHC010017839.1, read as the reverse complement.
GTCTTTGTGACTCGTTGAATTGATTATCTGCCGCTCCCCTTCGGACCCCCTGACAGACGTTTGGACCGTGTTGTCTCTGTGAGCCGGACCGACCTGGTGGTTCACACGGCAGGTCAGAACTCACCCGGCCCAAAGTGGTTAAAACACGTCATGAAAAGAAAAGCTTCTCTCTCATTTCACCCAAATTTACGTGATGAAGTATTTCCTCTTGTGTCAGTCGGTGATCAGTTACTTTGATTTTCCTGGCCACCTGTATGTTTATTAGTCTTGTATTTACAGTCCTGTTCCCTCGTTAGCCGTCACTCGGTGGGTTTCTTCCCCTCGTTAGCTCTCCTCACCACTGGGTTGTGTTTCTTTGTTAGATTCCTCTGTGAACAAACACTGTCGGTACTTTCTCTCTTTGCTCTCCATGATTTGGGAAGTTATTCTAATATTCTGAATGTCCTCAGTTTGGATTGATTCTAACTCATTAGTTCACTTCTTCATGAGCTCCTGTGAACTGTGCCAGTCTCCTCCCGAGTCCGCCGTGTTCCCGTTGCCCTCACCACCCGGATCGTGTTGACTGTCCCCAGGACGTGGGGCCGCCGGCTCGTCCTGAGCTACGGCTTTAATCAGGGTCTAAATGTTCACAGTGGACCGACTCCGCACGGACCGATCATGGACACGTCTTAATGGCTCAGCATCTAATGCTGCACAGCCCGGCCTGGCGCCGCCGCTGTCCTCTAGGACAACAATGGCACAGCCGGCGCAGAGCGGCTCCACTGCTGTTCATGTGTGGGCGGTGTTATTTCATGGTTTTACAGTTTCACACACGGTCAACAATCCAACGTTATACTGGTGGAATTAAAGCCGACCACGACGCTCTCACTCCGGAGGAAGTCAGGAGCAGTGTTTGTGTGGAGGATCGTCCTTACATCTCCTCCCTCCCTCCCTCCTCCCTCCCTCCCCTGCTTCTTTTTCCATCTCACTCTCTGCTGTCAGATGTTGACTGAATCAGGTTAGAGATGGGAGGTGCAGAAACAGAAGGAATGTTGATGGAAATGACAATGCATCTTCCCCTGTTTGGATATCGAGACGCACACACCGGCTTCCTTCCCCCAGGAAAAACACGAGCTGATGCAACCTACAAATCCGCCTGGCGCAGGTGCGCAGGAGTAATTGGAAGGGAAAACAGATTTAAATATGGATTAAAAAACGTACTGGCGGTGACTATTCAATTATTAATCCAGGTCTGGAGAGATTCATAATCTCTAACATAACACTCACAAACTCAAAGGACCCGGTAGTACAAATGTTTCTAATTTACAGGCGGCGCGGAGACGAGAAGTAACACGGAGCGGCGCATGTAATCTGAGGGAATAGATTCATTTAACGTGACTTCACTCATTTGTTATTCAAATGAACCCTGACACAACGAGCACAGACGGAATAAACATTAAGGAGCTGTAACTTCCACGTCGGGTCACCTTGTACATGGTTGATGCTCCATCACGTCCCACAATAACATGATGACTATGTGCAGCACGCAGCAGAAGAACCTGAGTGATTGGACACGTGATGCTGGTGGAGTCGCTGTTTGACTGCAGCCACGTACATTAGAATTAATGCACCAGCAGCCTATTAATCTGTTTTAACCACGTAGCTGCTCCGCGGATGACGGCAGGCTGTTGCACTGTAACGTCTCAGCAGCTTGATGGATCGCTGGACATGCGTCATCCCAAGAGGACGAACTTCCAGAACTGTAACGTCCGGACTTCCTCAACGGAACCTGGTTACACGTAGTTAACGACATTTACATCATCCTCAGTCGATGCTAACACTAAACAAGCCATCACTGATCCCACAGACACACAGGGACTGACCATCACCATCACGTCGTGTCTTTAATGACCCGTCCTGACCTGGAAACACCTCCAGGGGAGGTCAGGAAGGACCTTTGTTATCACGGTAAAGAGCTCTGACTCTATAATCTACCACAAGGGGACGGAACAAAGACTTAAAGCTCATATAAAGTTATTAAACTTGTTGGCCTCCCTTCAGCATCCCTTCACAAGACTCCTGGATCCTGTTCAGGGTCAGACGGTGGGAACCGACTGAAGGTCCTGACAACTCTCAACGTCTCAGCCTGCATCACACGAACAGCAGGAGAACATTAGAACGGATCAGGGACACCAGGACAGACATTTGTAGCTGTTTGCTTGGAGGTGATTGAAAGATGGGAGCCCACAGTGTCATCGCGTTGGAGAAGCACCAACGTTGTTAGTGAAGATTCTGGAGTCCTGCAGACTCTGAGACCTTCAGTCAGCTGATCCCTGGTCCTGGTCAGGATTCTACATCTGGCAGCTAATTATATAACTTTAACATAACGATGTGACAAACCTGCTGCACTCCATCACAGCACACGGACGGAGGCAGCGACGAGCCGGGGAACGTGGTGGAGCATGAGGCAGCTCCAGGGTCCAAACATCTGGCGTCAGTGGCGACCGATGGGAGTGAACCAAGAAACACTCGACTCTCAACGGACCCTAATGTTGCCTGGATGTGCCTCACCTCCATCAGAGAGTGTTTGATGGTCTTTATTCAAGAAGATTCTGTTATATTTCTGGTACTTTTGCAGACAAATCCAACGTGTTAATGTTCCAGCTGCAGATGTTCCTGCAGTAGAAGGCGGAGCCTCGTTGGTTGACGACGCCCTCTGACTCCAGTTTCAACTGGTTGCAGCAGTAAACAGCTGAACTCCTGCAGCCAGTACAAACCTGTCACATTCTACATCGTCAATTAAAGACACAACTTGCCTCAAAATGTAAAGACACGTTTTTTAATGAAGAGGACATCATGTTATTCAGCAAAGAAACACAAAGAGCCTCAGACTGAATAACCTCACCGACAACAGAACCTTCCAACCTCCGACGGCGACCTTGAACAGATAAAATCAAACCAGTGTTCGTGGTTTTTCAATTTAATTAGCTTAATCATGCCGAACCGGTGAGTCACCCTGCAGAGGAAGAGGAGCTGCAGTACGGCTGCTTTCTAAATGTTTCAACATGGGAGTGATTAACTGAAGAGTGAAAGTTCCGCAGTATGAATTTAAAAAACAAAATTGTAGAACCTTCATCCGTTCGTCTTCAGATTGTTCCCCATCCGCAGCGAGTTGAAAGGTCTCAGCCGGCGCCGAGCGAAGTCTAGACTCGTTTGAAGCCGTCTATTTTTATCTTGGGGAGATTTTTTTCGCTGTTTATGAGCGCTTCACGTTGAAGATCTTCCGTTCCTCCACCCGGGAATCCAAAATATCGCTGGATCGAGCACTTTTACTTCATGTCACGGCAGGAAACCTTCAGCTCGGCAGCTTTTTATACGAGCGCGTCTCTCGGTGGCACCGAGGTGCGCCGAGGCGGGCGGGATGTCTTTGTTTCAGGTTTCCTTCCGTCTCGCTGTCCTTTAACTTGACTGCTGGGATTCCTTAAAGTCGACATTGTGATGGGGCAGCAGGGTAGAAGAAGTATTCTACCTAATGAGGTTTCTTCTTGCTGTTTCCCTTCGCCTGGAGGCTTCAGGAGCGCCGCTCGGTTCAAGCAGAGGTCTTATTCCCGTACTCGTCGATGGAAGGACGTCTTCATATTCACCTCCGGCAAACCCCACCCTGTTTGATCCCCCAGCACGGCACTGATGAGTTGATCTGCCGGGAAAAGAGTCCAGGAAGTCGCTCACAAATGAGCGATGGACTCACGCTGTGTCTACCAGCGTCTTCTAGGTTTCTAATTGCTGCAGAGACGGACAGCAGGTCAGACTGGAGAAGGAGTCGTGTCATTAGACAGAATGTTGTCAGTCTTGTCAACCGAAATCCAAATGAAAGGAAGAAGTAGAGCGACTTTCACAGATGGAAACATCCAGCTTCGGCGGCGATGACGCCCGGAAGATGTCGTCGCTCCAGGTTTCACTCGTTCTACAAAGTCTCCGACAGTTTTTCTATTTAAATACACAAACTTACAACACAGCCCACATTAACACATCCAGAATCCACGAGGGGGTTGAACTTGGTTAATGCAGGTCACAGGGGACGATTGTTGCGGCCGGTTTCTACCATTACCATCAATCACGGGATTGTTAATTCCAGTGATTAATGTTGGCGTCAGTCTCCTCCGCTAAACGCCGCCTGTCTCTACTCAGCTCATCCGGGACGGTTTCAGCCGAAGAACGTCACAGCGGGAAGAAGTGACGCTTTCCTTTCATATGAATTAACGCCGCAGACATGAATATTTATCTGCGGAGTTTTAATGACGACTCGGAGCGAAATGTTTGTTCTCACAGCAGTTTAGTGATGAGGTGAGGATCCTCATCTGGAATTCAAGATGCTTTAATTTAGCAGCTATTACTGGAACACATCAGTGAGTACAAGGGAAGATGCTGCATTATTCAGTCAAATTAAATCCCATTTGCCTCGTAAACCAGCAGGTTAGGCTTCCCGACATGAATCCGGTGATTGATGTTAATGTTATAACATGTAAACAACGTAGATCGACGTGTTTCATCATTATTAGCACATGCAGGGTGAAGTTCGACTGCTGGCCACAGGTGATGTCTTTACAAAGTTACAGAGTATAAATAGCATAGTATCGGATAGTATTCATGCAGTCGAGATGATGTCATTGTCCGACGTAGGCGGTGTGGACTGTATTAAACAGGATATCTGTAGTTGTGTTGCACCTGCCAGCGCTTCACTTCCTTGTCCTGTGGTGCGTCCACGCCCTTCATCGGGACTCACGGTCGCCCTTTGCGATACAAGCCCTCGATCAGCAGTTCAACGTCTTCCAAAACGCAGAGTCTCCATGTTGGAAAGCTGGTTAGGAAACACAGAAGGTTCCAGGGATGCAAACAACTGCAGTGTGGGAAGCACACGGCCTTCAGGTCTCCGGCACCAGCATGCTCCAAGTGTTTGAGTATGATCGACAGCGTGGCCTTGGCATGTTTACGTCACATGAAGCGGAAGGTTGCGCGTGAATTATACATAAAAACACTCCACTTGAACTCCTCCTCATCTACTCGACGCTCCGCAGTAATTACAGTGCGGCAAACAGACAAGACGTGTCCCAACAACACGGCGCGGTGCAGCTTGATCTACGGCGCGCTGATGCCGTCTGACTGTTGTCTCCATCGGACGCAGCCTGCCGGGTTGATGGAGCGTCGAGCAGCTGTTGTGATCCATCACTGAACTTCTCCTCACTCGGGCGCAGGAGAGTGATTAGCAGAACCCTGTGTTGATCCACAATTAGACGGCGTGTGCGACAAATCCAAAGATTGGATACGATTGAGAACGAATCGTTTGCAGTCTAATTCCATTTGACAGTAAATTGGTCAGACGGCTGTTTTCTTTGACTTTATGTTGGCGTGTAGTGATGCTTCCGGCCTTCCCGTGCATCCGGGTGATGATCTCCTGTCATTTAAACAGCATGTTTGCACTGATTCCTGCAGAGTGCAGCTGTGGGACGGTTCTCTCTGATCTCCCCTCCAGAGGACCGTAACTCTCTTTAGAATGTCGGTGGCATTTCTTATTCTGACTGCGGCCCGTCAGCCCGTAGACGAGACGACGGGTTGTGTGTATCCATCAGTCAGTGTGTAGTCAGCACATCAAGCCAGACAGGAAGCAGGCAGCAGTCTCAGCTCTGATGTCGGCACCGGATTGTAATTTATTTTTTTTTAACACTCCTCGTTTGCAGACGTGCTTTCATGGAAACTTTATCACTCTCATTGTAAAATGACGGGAATCTTCAATAGCAGACGGGAAGACAGTTGAAATAAATCAGCGTGCGACGTGTAAACCAAGTCATTGTCTGCTATCCTGCGTCCCTGGACGGCTGCTGGCTGCAGAATATTAACTGACTTATTGTTTCATTAAAGGTCTTGATTGAATTAAAGCTCATTTATGGCCTTAAAGCTCGTGAGCAAGACGACAATATGAGCTCTTGTTAAAAAAAAAAAGTCTAATTCTGGAGAGCCTGAAGCAGTTTACGCCTCATTATAGCTCGACAATGACTTGTGCCTGCTGTTCCTGATGATGACCCGAGAACATGCGATGAAGAGTCTGTTATCAATGAGCGCATGCGATTTACCAAAGGTGAGATTTGTACGATAAAAAAATAAAGACTGCTTAAGTCATTTTCTTTCAGTCAGGGAAGAAATGAGAAGAGAAATGGTTTCAGTGCTTCTTAGTTTGTATGAAGATCAGAAGCAGAGCTGATTTCCTGGAAGACGGTTCAGAACTGTGTCGTGTCTCGATAGCAGGCGTCTCGTGGAACGTAGCAGCGCGGCGGGACAGAAGAAGAAACACAGCGTAGCAAACCTCATCTCAGACGGATAATGAGAGGGACGACGTATGCAGAGACCTTCAAGACATTATATCAGCCCACCGAGATAACATTTATTAATGCATGTTAAACGAATGGAGACGTTTCCAGGCTGGTGGAGGTGATCACCACCTTCAAGGACTTTGGGCCGACAACACCAGACATCTTTTCCGTCGTCATCCCTGTCAGGCAGCCGGCCCGAACACACAGTTCTGTGCAGAACCGGAGCTCAGTCCGCTTTGGGTTTGTTTTCCCTGTCGAGAGGCTGCAGAGAACAGAGGCTTATTCATTAGTCTGCATAATTACAGCACATTATGCATCATCATTTGTCATCCTGTGATAAAAAGCTCATCAGACAAATGTTTGGTCTCTCTGTTGGCTCCATGAGAGGAAAACTTGATATCATTACAAATGATGAATCAACTCCGTCTGTCAAGTCCTTTTCTTGGAGGGTTCTTTGTGTTAACACACGTCATGTTATGGGCTTAAAGTTATTCATCTAAAGCATGTTAGAACCAGTTCATCCCTTTTGAAGGACCGAAATCTAAACATTTTTAGTGATAAACATCAAACTCTTTCTTGTCTGAAGACTTGTCGAGGTTAGAA
>CAAKHC010017823.1:12588-26075 GCA_901007825.1 Macroramphosus scolopax | reverse complement strand
GGACCACAGACAATCATGTTGGTTCACGCCCGTCGTCTCTTCCAGCCAGCTCAGGTGAGCTCCTCCGTGACTGACGGCTGCCACGGTAACCAGTAAATTGCCTTGCAGAGTAGAAAGTTGTAGTTTACCAATAACTCTGCTGTTCATTGCTCTCGACGGCGGAGCTCGTGTTTAGAGTTCTGCACCCTGCGCTCCGCTCTGTGAGGACTCCTCGTTCCCCTGCTTATTAATTTATGCATTAACTTGGATCGGTTCCAGTTCAAAGTTTCCAGTCGTTAGTGCGAGCTCAAAGTAACCACAGTAAGTAATTGGACGGTGTTGGGAATACCATTAAAAATTAGAAAGCGACCGGCAGGAATCAAGTCCACAATCACTCTGGCTCCTCCGCCACCGAGCCTCCACCCAGACGGCAGATTGAATTTCCTCTCAGTCGTTTCAATAGATATTTGTTTGTGTCCATCCAATAATAAACCTAATGTAATGCAATCAGCGGTTTCCACCGCATGCATACGAAGCATCACGTGTCCTGGCCGAGCATCATCAACTGTTACATGAACTCACCTCTGAATCTGAAGTCACACGAGTATGAAAAGCAAACCCGTGTGTGTACGTCCGGACGTCGGTGAACACCGAGTCGATAAGACGTATCTGTGAGACATCGCTGCGGTGTAATGACTCAACGTTCTCCTCTTCCTCCCCGGTAAGCAGCACTCAGAGCCTGCGTGAGGTGTCCGCTCTCATTCGGTTTCGGTCCAATTACATCCGGCGTCATGTCAATTGTTTTCCCGCCCACTTGTTTTCAAAGTTTGTGTGACCTTCTCAAAGTTGTCAGATGTGTTCTCTTCGCAGATCTTTAAGACGTGCAGACCCCCGTCTCTCCTCTCCCTCTTGGTATAGATCCAGAATCTCCTTATCAATCAGCGGTCAACAACTGTAATTACATTTTGAGAACCAATTAGGAAGGCACTCTAAATAATCTGGTTATCCTCCCATTCATCGTCTCATAGTAATCCAGGTGAACATATTATTATTACACGTATGAGGTCATTTTATAATGAATCCGGTCATCCTGCTCTGTTTTACAGAACCTCCAGATTATATTTAATCCTGCAGGCGGTCCGAAGCATCTCTGACTCGTATTCCACCACTAACCTCCCGTATCTCGGTTTGCACATCCTCAGCTCCTTCAAACTATTTTCCATGCTAAGTTGTCGGCAAAACAAAACAATAGTTTAATATATTCATGTTCACGGATACATTATTTAATTGCCAGGTTTACTGAGAAATGTGCCTGAGGAGAACAAACGGCTTTTAAAGAAATATTTATTGCAGAAAATACAGCAGACTAGACGACGTCGAACCAGTGAAGGACGAAATAACTACTGTTATACAAATACAGGCACTTGCTTGTATTGTAGTCTAATATATTGTCCATAACATTCATATTAATTGTAATATAAAGCAACCAAACATCATCTCATGACAGGTCTGTACCTGTGAATACAAGCTGTCCTCCGAGTTGCTGCAGCGGCTTCGTGTTTTGCATCACTTTCACTTCATGCATTCATCATTTTCTATCAGTCCCTCGTGCACAAGAATGTAATTTGATCCAACGCTAAAGATACGGCCCATAAATAGAATCAAATATGAGATTTGATATGATATCTGCCGTCGAATCGCAGCGGTGGAAGTACATCATCAGTTAAAGGCCACGCTGACGGACCACAGCCGGCGGAGGCTGTTTAACCAACATCTTTAATCATTTCCTCTACATTAACTAGCATGTAGCTGCGCGGCAGCCGCTCAGATCAATGCGTCCGACTGCGGGAGGATCCTGCACTTCGGAGCCTCCGAGCTTCCACAGAGAGGAATGAAACGAGCCCTGATTCGCCTGCTTTCCTCTCCCTTTGAGTCCTGCCAAGCCTGCTCATTTGTCCGTGGGTTTATTCCTCTAATAGGGAAGCCTTCCGCCCAGCTTGTGTGTGCCCACTGATTCCGAGCTCCGCGGCTGCTTCGACAGCCTGGCCGTGAGTGACTTCCTGTGTGGGCTGGGTTGAAGTCTTGGTCATGACCGGTATCATGAGGAGACGGCTCGAATGCCAACGGCAGCTCGGGCCAAGTGAAGTCTGACGGTTTGGTTTTGACCTTTTCGCACAATTAGTGTGTGCTTGTATCCGTCGGTGAACGGCGGCGGCTGCAAACGCGGCTCATCAGGTGACCTGGTGATTATCTTTGGAGCGTCGGATCGGACGACGTGTGTTCTACAGTCGTGTTGTGTGGGCAGTGATTCAGTGTCTCCTCCTCCTGCCGGGTGCCGTGCGTGATCGTCTCATTACTGCGGCGTGGAGACGAGGTCACAACCGTCGTGATTACAGTTTAAACTCATGTGCAGCCCCTTCGCATTAACAGGCCCGTCAGGTTCGCTCATTGAACTCATCGTCACCCTCTTTACTGACGTCCCACTAAGGAGAATCACAATGTCGGCATTCACCAGAGCAACTTACAGCGCTTTAATGTTGCCGAGTGAGGAGAACAACAAGAGGGGGTCAGCGTCAGTTCCACGTTGTTGTCTGCGCTGATTGAGCTGAAACACAGGTAGGGTGAGGCGCTCCGATGAAGTGCCTCTTTCTTCATCAGAGCCTCGTCTAATCACCTTTAATCAAATGCAAATGATGTGAACGGGGAATCTTTTATTCCAAAATAATGGGAACAAAGGGAGAGATGGAAGGAAACACCAGAGCTTGTTAGTTACCACCGTCGGTTCGCTCGCCTGGCAGGACCTGAGGGGACTTCTTTTAATCTAGCACGGCCCCGGGCAGCAGCTACCGGCCCTGCAGCTACTAAACTGCATGAAATTAGGAGGAAATAAATGAGCTTTCATTTTCTTTGATGAAGTTGACTATTTAATATTTCTTCCATTGTTACTGGAGCCAGACGGAGAGACTGATTAATGGGTCAGATGTCCTTCAGATACTGGAACCTTACTGGGACATGAACCTCACTGGACAATACCCAACTTATCATTGCATGTAACATCACTTACCTCTGCAACACTGCAGCTTATTTATTCTATCAGCTGGACATATCACTTACTGATTAGTTCTTATTCTGATGATTCATCTCGACATGTGAACTTGTTGTTATTCTTTATAAACGATCTTTACTGTGTCACTGTCCACTTTGCTGCTGTAATGCTCATCTTATATCTTCTCTTATAATAAGTACAACATTCCCAAAGTATTAAAGGAGAATGCTGTAGCCTTATCGTGTGTTTGTTTTGTGAGCAGTGGGCCTACTTCAATGTTGTCATACGAGAGCTGATTACAACACATCCTACCGTGTAACAGCCTCATCCACATGTAGCAAAGCATATGTAACGAACTGAGCACATATTTGACGTATAACATCAACATGAAACCTTTTCAGCCCACATATAGACTATAACCAATATATCTGTGAGAGATAGAGGCTCTAATTGTTGAGGATCGAATCGTTACCACAGCGTCTGGATGATGTTTTGATTAATTTATAGGCCAATTAAGCAGTTAGCCCACCAGTACTGCACCTGACGATGCCAGTTTATACATGTTATGTCTATGATCTTTTTAAGGCCTCTGGAGTGATGACGTGACAGTTTTCAGCAGGTTCCATCAGCCTGTTCATGATATCAGTTCTCTCTTCGCTGCATTGAAACCTCTTGAATCTCCTTCATAACGCTGCCTGAGGAGACACACGTCGTTCTCTGTCCATTGTCCACCTGCTTTCTGCTGAACACGAGAAGCACCCACCCACGCATCAACATCGCCGCCCGTTCAGAATACGCTGAGGATACTTCTATCCAACGTGACTTCACTCCTGCTCGGCGAGTCGCCCAGTTTTGGTAGTTCATCTTTTCGTTCAGCGCAGGAAGCAGATTGTTCTGTTATCAGGGGGACGAGCGTCCACAGATTTCTGTTCAATAATTGTGTCGAGTGTTAAACAATGATTCATCTCAGGGATATACTCCTCTTCATTCATTTAGAGTCCACACACTGGCACACACTACACATCCTGCACACACACACACACACACACATCTGCATACATCTTCATGTTATTGTTTGTTTCATCAGTGCCCTGCAGACGGCCTGCAGCTCTAAGACAGGTGATGTTTCCTGAATCTTCCCCTGCATTCTATCATTGGTATGCCGTCTTTTTTTAAAAGGTTTCTCACCAGTTACAACACCCTTAATGTCTTGAACCTTCATGACATTAAGATGCACGTGCGGCCCCACACGTTGGTGGATCAGCTCCTCAGCTGCAATCGCTCTCACACACAGACTCCGTGCAAAGACACTGTGGAAACATTTCTACAAGTCGCAAGTAGGTTAACAACCAATTAGGAGCAGCAAAATATCTTGCAGATCAAGCGGAGACGGTGTCGTCCTCAGAAACAAACAAACAAAGGTGACAGGTCTGCACGGATCAAACAGGCTGCGCATCAAACTGCAGGTTTAGTCACATCCTCAGTTCTCTACATGCAACCCGGCAAACATCACACAGCCAGAAATAATCTGCTCCCACGGAAACGAAAATAGGAATACATATATATATTTATATATGTATATATATATTTATATATACTTTCTGTTAGCAAGATAAGAAAACAAAGAAATGAGATTTTAATGATTTGACGTCGTAACGTAACACACGGAACATCGAGAGTGTGTCTCTAAATGACTTTCTGCAGCCTCTAATGAAGACTGATAGACGTGCGGCTGAATGAGGCCACAGCAGACCGATTATCTGCTGACTAATAAGCAGCCCAGATTGCTGAACATTAGCACGGGGCAGGGACGTACAGCCTCCCCGGGACGTGCGCCCCTGGGGGTACCTCGCTGCGTTTTGATCCTGATGAAGACGTATTATTTTTAGATACGTGACACGTCCCTGAAAACTCTCTGCGCCAGGTGCGCTTGCACTTTCTGTTATTGATAGACACAAGTGGTGAATGTTCGTCAGGAAGAGTTTGGAACTGTCGTGAGGTGAAACTTGCTCACAGTTTTCTCCCCCGTGAGTCTCAGTAATTGATAAACTTCAAACTACAGAACAGTTTCCACCGTCATTAAGATCTGTGTGTAGTGAGGAACTAGTTTGTTCTAATGAATAAGCATCATCTCCTGTGTGGGGATCACTCTCCTCTATTTTAATCACAGTAATGAAATAGTGCTTAAAGATTTGTCCCCTTGAGAAATCTGGTCTCATGTGATTAAAAAAGATTTTATATGAGAAAAACAAATAGTTCTTGATGCCCTGCAGAACATGAACCCGGCACAGTTCCCTGTTCTGGGAGCTTTCCAGTGTGTGCGAATACTTTAGCATTTCGTGTTTGTTTATTTAGCTTCTCGTGCCCTAAGAGGAGGTAATTGTTGTTTGTATATGCAGGATATTTTCCTCTCCTTCATTCAAGGACAATTACCAGACAGTATAGGAGATAACAGCGTTCGCTAGCAGCAAAGGCAGACTTTTGATTAAAAAGAAATAATGGGAGATATTTGAGCACCTGAAGCTCTGCAGCTCCGACAGCAGCGTCACTGATCCCAACACTGCGTGACTAACATCCGACACTGTTTCTTAATACATCTGAAAACATTCTCCAATGGATCATCTGTTTATCCTTCAGGACCGTGTCCTGTGTGGAAGCACCTCCATCTTTGGAGGGTTTAGACTGCATGTATCTTAATCTGATGATTAGGGTCTGAAAAGGTAAAACACAGTTCTGTGATGCATTTGATTGGTTTTCAAATGGATGTTCTATTTCCATTTGTTGCACAACGGTTGCTCTCTGTACGACCGAGTGCAGCAACACCGTTAGAGGCTTCCAGAGAAACACTGCAGCAACAATCATACAGGGAACAGGTCTCGTTCATACACGGCAACGACAAACACCCTGCATGTTTTACATGTATAATATCAATATTCTATCATAATCCTCTGTTGGGTTCTTCACAACAGGTCAAATGCAGAAAGAACCTTCTAATCCCCAAAACTCACATTGTCTTTAGAACGTTGAGGTTCTATGTTGCAGAACATGGAGAAAAGTAATGATTTTAAAGGGGCACAATTTTGTAAACAATAACATGTGTTGGAGTGTGCTAGAAAGTTAAATTGAAAGTTTTCTGAGTTGTTTTTTGACTTGTATTTCTTGTGTAAGGACACATCATGTTTCATGAAGCCTCGCAGGTGAAGTAGAAATGTCTCAACAGTTTGTGCAGCGCAGAGTTCAGTCTTAGGAAGGAACATGTTTTTTATAATATACAACATTATGTTAGGAATCATTAATTTAAGGATTTTCTTAAATATATATAGAAATATAAACTATATATCTTCTAGTCTGTCGATCAGAAACGCCTGTTGGGTTCATCTCTTCAGGTATCGTATGAAGTATCAGATCAGTATAACAAACTATTAGTTATTGTTTAATATTATAAATGTCAATGTGATGACACTCAGAGCCGAGGTGGAGATTTAAAGGGAAACAGAACACTGGAATGTTTCTCACAACACTTTAGTTGATACAGGAACCAAATCACTGATCATGATTGATCAGCACTGCCTAGTTTAACAGTTTTATCAGAGTTTAGGGAGCATGTTCATCATCAACCCTCATCAACCCCATCAACCGTCATCAATCCTCATCGACCCCATCAACCCTCATCAACCCTCATCAACCCCATCAACCCTCATCGACCCCATCAACCCTCATCAACCCTCATCGACCCCCATCAACTTCATCAACCCTCATCAACCCCATCAACCCTCATCAACCCCATCAACCCTCATCAACCCTCATCAACCCCATCAACCCTCATCAACCCCATCAACCCCATCAACCCCCATCAACCCTCATCAACCCCCATCAACCCTCATCAACCCCATCAACCCTCATCAACCCTCATCAACCCCATCAACCCTCATCAACCCCATTAACCCTCATCAACCCCATCAACCCTCATCAACCCCATCAACCCTCATCAACCCTCATCAACCCTCATCAACCCTCATCAACCCCCATCAACCCTCATCAACCCCATCAGACCCCCCGCCGGTTATGATACATGCATATCCGCCGTGTGACTCGATCTCCTGTAACATGAAGATGAAGTTTTACTTGTATGTTTTTATTTTCCTCCAGTACAAAGTAATTTCTTTTAGCCTCCAACTCGGTATTTGCATGTGGAAGTGATCAATGAACATGTTTTTATTATAGATGTTTACATGTTCCTCAGTAGAAAGACGGGACATTCCAACAGTTCATTCAGATGAAAAGGAAGTGAAGATAACAGATGGAGGACGTGGGAATACATCTCCTGATGAATTAGATGGAAATATTGAGTCAGTGTGAGGCTTCGTAGTACAACTGTTAATACACTTGGATTTGTTTCTTTCCTTCCTAACTTGTATTCCACAATTATTTGAAAAATAAAAAGATTTCCAGTACAAGCCCCGCCCATGTCTGGTTCCCTATCCAGATATAGATACAGATCTCTGCACCCTCTTAGTAGCTATCAATGAAAATAAACTCCTCAGAAAGAACTTCAGTTCAGGAGAAGCAGAGAAGACATTTGACATATAATTTCTCAGGAAGCACAAACATTCCGACGGGGTGAATCGAAGCCGTGAGCAGATCGGAGGGTCGGTGTAAACCACTGATACACACAACATGTACACACACAAGCCAGCTGTTCACTCTCAAACAGAGTGTTTGTTGGACTGCGGTGCTGCAGTGACGAAGGTTCAAGTCCTCCTTGACCTCTCATCTACATGCTACACCCTCTCTTTCCTCCAACTGATGGAGCTCCATCCAATTATTACAGGCAACAAGATGCACTTTCACCCAACAATGTGTACGGAACAGCAACAATGAATCACACACAGGCTCAGACGTTTCCCTTTGAACGGTGTGTTTAAAGCAGCCCACCTTCTCCACACGGAATAAAGGAGATCATTGATTAAAGCTTGTGGACTGTCGCCTCGTCCTCTGGAGTTATTTCCAGGGACAGAAACACCCTGAACGCACCGCGGACGTTGACAGAGCTGGAAACAGATTTATAGAGAAGCTGCCTGTTTGTTGATGATTCCAAGATTTCTAAATAATGATTTTGTGTTAGATAGTTTGCACACCGGTGGTACGGCACCACCGTATCAGGCTGATCTGTGACACTCACTGAACACCATGAAACAGATTCGTGGAAGTGACTTACTGCTTCGTCATCTTCACTCCAGATCAAATGTTTTCGAACTTTTTTAACAAGCAGATCCTGTTAGCGTCTTTAGTATTCCTGACTTGTAACAGCACAGATGTCTGGTCCCTGAAGCCGCTGTGATTGGTGGAGTGTGTGTGGATATCAGTGTTAGTCTGCAGGTCTGTGATCATTGATTCAACCATACACTCTAATCCGGAGCGCCGTCTCTGTTAGCACGGCCTGCATGTCGGCTGTGGTGTTGTGAGTTAATGCATCTGTTAATCACTTCGGCTCTATCTTCAAACCGGAACACATGACCCCCCCCAGCTACGTTCCATCTCGTCCTGTCGCCTTCACGCTCTGCTGCACAGATGTCGGACCCGTGTGTCTGTCCAGGGGCCGTCTCTGCTGGCCCTGACGAACGAGACCCTTGCCTCATGGCAGTATTTACAGTAGGAGAAGCCCGGCGGCCTAATTGGCACCGCCACTGATGGAGCATATGCACTTTCCAGTGAGAGCCCATCTGACAGGGCCACTCACTGATAACTGCCCACATAGTCTCCATATGCGGCAGGCAGAAGGGTCCGCACGCACACTGCCCTTCAACTAATAAAGCCAAGTCACCCGGCTTCCACCTCCGCCTTTTAGAGGACTTTACCCGACTCTGGAGCCGTGGTTCTACCTCTCCCAGTGTGCACACTCTGACAGGCGTATGTACACAAACATACGTACGGTAACAAGGTGTGAGTCAGAGCGGTAGAAGCATAAGTGCTGCCTTGCATCCACCTACACCAGATGGATCCACTGACCTATCACACACACACACACTCAAACATACAGCACGGCCACGCGGAGATGTTAAAACATAATTGCATCACTGCTCTTTGTCGGCTTCTCTGTCTGCACACACACACACACACATGCACGCACACGCACACGCACACACACGTCAGCTGAAGCCAGGAAATGGTGTTGAAATGCGAGGACAGAAATAAGGAGAGGGTCAGAAAGAAAGTGAGGGGAGACAGAAGAAGAGAGAAGCTGTGTGGTGCAAGTGTGAATTCAGCCCCCAGCTGGGCGGCTAAATGGACTCGGTCAGTCATTAGCATGCAGCGGCCCAGTCCAGTCTAGTCTAGACATTTAAGGTTATTCATTCCCCAGGCTGATTCTCCCCTCACTAACAATGCCCTCTTACTTCCTGAATCCCTCTGACTCCATGCCTTCCACTGGTTGTTGTGGTCGTCAGCCACCCTCCGAACCCTGGCAGCCACGGGGCGGCCCGGATGCGCCGCACGTTCCAGGCGGGTCGGGGGCTGCAGATGTTAGCGAATACTTAATAAGCTTGATCACGGGAGCCCCTGCCTCGCAATGTAATTCCATTACCCAAGGTGCATCTGTTCTGCTTGTACTCACAGGAACCCCATGCTGGAGGAAGTGTTTCACAAAGTCACATAAGTCATACAGTGGCTTGGCTGCAGCCTCAGTAACAGGCGGCGGCGGCGGCGGCGGCGGCGGCGGCGGCGGTGTCAGAGCCGGCCAGGCCGAGGGGAACTGTTGGATGCTGGCCATGTGCAGGAAGGACTTAAAGGTTACAAATATATATTGTCGGTTGGTGTCAGTTGTATCAGCGTTGGGCGGTAATGAAACTACGTGGTGGCGGTGGCGTCGCTACGTTCTGAATCACCTGCTGTTTGGGAAGCCCGGCCTCAGCTCACCCGCCCGACGCTGCGTACAGCAAGAGGAAGAGCATCACACTCCTCCTCGCCCACTCCTCACCTGACCATCGTGCCCGGGGGCTTTTTTCCACAAAGCATCGGGGTCATCAGATAACCGGAAGAAGTCCCGGCAAAATATCCCACGGGAATCGAAACACAGTTATCAAACCCAAACTCAACTCAAGCGCAGGAGAAGCGAGGGCATTATACAACGGTTGAAAAGACTTTATTAAACTGAAACTGCAGCATTCCCTGTGAAGATTTTCTTGCCTCTTATACATCTTCTGAGTTTTATCCATTTCAAAAACACCCCCAGCCACTGAGTAAATAGATAGTGAGTTTCCGCGCTGCTTTACTTCTTTTTTTATGCTCCGAGCAAAATGTGATGTTTCTGCCTCTGTTTCTCCCCGAAGACTTCGGCTGACCCACTTTCCCTCATCGAGTGCACCTTGAAGGTGTTAACGGCATCAGGAAGATATACAGTGGAGCGTTCGAGTCATTGTGATGGGAGGAGGTAACAGGTTTGAAATAATTAGCGGGGATCGCGTTAAGCGATGACGTGAGGTTGTTGTGTGTGTGAGAGGAATCGGGGAGGTGTTGGAGTTTCAGACTGTCAGACAAAACAAGAACATAGTGTCAACTCATCAGTTGAAGAGAAGGTGGTGTTGATGCAGTGAGAGTTAACGATGTCAGACAGAATACGGAGGTGTTGTATAAAGACCCCTCGACTCACGTACTCAGTCCGACTATAATACTCCAATAAATACTATAATCCTCTAAAGTTCCACTTATCCTTTAACTACCATCTACTTCTTCTCCTCCATCAAATATTCCAGAATGTATGATTATATATATTTTTGTTCCGAGCTGATGTACTATAAATACTCAGTATGACGTCAAATGGAAAATGTACTGCGTTCTTACTGCGCTGTGTCTTAATTATGTGTACGGTAGAAATACCGTATTCATTATTATCTGCGTGACATTACATCGGACCTCGTGAATATTCCAGAATATTTAAAAGTATATGGAATACACATGTACCTTCCCCCAGAAGTACCGTGACACTCGGCTGGGCTCTGGATCCGAACTCTGCCAGGATTCACAGCAGGGTGTTGCTCCTGCCCGAGGTCATCGGACCTCTCAGCTCCTCCCTCATCGTGTCCGACAGTCTGAGTTAACAGGTTCATCTGGACTGATCAGCACCGTCTATCCTCTTAATTAAAACGTTCATCTTGACTGAGCAATACTTTAATAGCACATTAATACTGACTATATAACTGTGCAGTAATTCAGTGGTGCCATTGTCTAATGTATATGTACACTGCATTTGAACAGATGTTATCATATTTATACACTAACACATTTATAAAACACATTAATTGTACATGCTATATACGTTGAGGCCCATTTGCAGTATGAGGACACATGTCAGATATATATATTTGTATATTTTTGATCCTATAGTTCCTCCTGTCCTTGCCGACCTTGCAGCCCAGATCGGTGCTCTGGTCCGGGCAGAGCTCCCTCTGACTCTGGGTCTGACAGCTCCGGGTTAATGTCTGCTTCGGTTTAGTTGCAAAACAAAGCGTGTGAGAGAAACACAGCGAGAGCAGCGAGCGAGTGGATCCCACAAAACTCTGGAGCGGTGTCTCGTCTGCTGCTATATTTCATTCAAATTTCGCCCCAGTTTCACCTCGTTACTGCTCCCGCCCGATCCAGAATAACATCCGTGTTCCTTAATCTCAGATGTTGGAGTGATCTGTGTAGCTACAGATGACGATAATGTGGAACAAGAAAATGAATGTTGTTCAGGAACCAGACGAATCCCCTTAACTTTTAATTGAAGTGTCTCAACTATTTATTGTGGCCACAGCTGCTGGACATTTATTTTGTTACTAGTCTTAAAGCCTCTGGAAGACGTCTGCTTCACACGTCATGCGGAGACATCCAGACAGTGATCATTGTCCCTGTAACATCCCGACCTTCATATACGAGAACGTCTTTGTGTCCCTTCCCTTCAGTCCTGTGTTCATACTGGTTAAGTCGCTCTGCAGACATTTGACACAGGCCTGTGCATTGATTGTAGTGTTTGTCTTCCTCCGCAGGTGATTCTGATGCTGACCAAGTTATTTGACTTCAACCTCAACAGCGTGACTGAGAGTTCATTATGGAGGTGAGTTTATCACACGACATGAGGCTCATGGCATTTCTTTGAAGGCCTCCAGCAACCGGGAGCTGGAAAAAACAAGTTAGTCAGAGGGATTGATGGACTTGGATCTGAATATTTCTTTTATCCTGTGGTTTGAATGTCTCGCAGCACTGCCCTCAGCAGAGAGAACCACCACTGCTCACAGAGCTCATACGATGAACCGATGGAGCATTCACAGCTGGAAAAGGAGGCAAATCTCTCTTTCAAAGATGAATTCAGGATAGCCGAGTCTGTCCTCCGTCGGTGTTAATGTCTGTGGGCAGCAGACCTCACATGAGAGACACATATCAATGCCTCTGGAGCTGTCCAGCAGATTACCTTGACCGTCCGTCAGCGCGGCGCGGCCTCGCACGGAGCTGCAGCCTGAATCCTCCATTTAATCTGACGTAATCTCAGAGGTGATGGATGTTTGGAGATAATGTGGATGGAGTGATTTGTATATGAATTGTCTTAACAAAGACACGATCAGCCCTCTGAAAAGATCCTCAGAAGGAGGAGCTCAAAGATTAACATGAAAGTCATTTTAAAGAAGAGAGTTTACTTCAGATCTGCTTCACTGTGTCTTCTTATGAAT
This sequence comes from Macroramphosus scolopax, assembly GCA_901007825.1. NCBI lineage: Eukaryota > Metazoa > Chordata > Actinopteri > Syngnathiformes > Centriscidae > Macroramphosus > Macroramphosus scolopax. Next base: position 13,349 of record CAAKHC010017823.1, on the reverse strand, counting down.
GAGAAGAAGAAGAGAGAATCCAGTTTCCAGCCCTCTGAAGCCGTCAGTGGAAGAAACACTTGGACGTCAGTGTTATATTTGGGGGTTTATTCTTTCAGATAGTATCAAGTGTTCACATCAGTGGATTCATGGGAAGCTCCTTTTGTTTCCAAATCGTGTCGTGCCTTTGTGTTAACATATTTTATTCATATAAGAAATGTTTACATGTTTCATTCCTCCCCCAGAGAAAGAAACATGTAGTTTGTTAGATAACTTCAGAGTCAACATGGGAATTATTATATTATATTATATTATATTATATTATATTATATTATATTATATTAGTATATATTATATATATATTATATTATGATATTATTATATTATATTATATGATATGATATGATATTATATTATATGATATGATATGATATTATATTATATTATATTATATATTATTATATTATATATTATGATATTATGTTATATTATATTATATTATATTATATTATATTATATTATATTATATTATATTATATTATATTATATTATATTATATTATATTATATTATATTATCACACAGTTTTTTTGAGATGTGAAAACTTGTACTTGTGTTTCGGAGCTCAACATTTCCCTCCGTGAGTTACTGATGTTAGTTCATCATATCAAGCGTGTTTAAACTGTGTGTCATTTGCATCCTCGTCATCCTCCAATATAAGTGTGTGTGTGTGTGTGTGTGTGTGTGTGTGCAGATGGCTAAGAGAGGGAGAAAGCCCATTTT
>CAAKHC010017821.1:0-10182 GCA_901007825.1 Macroramphosus scolopax | reverse complement strand
TCAGTATGGACGTCATGGCAGCGCAGACAAACACCAGACGGCCTCCATCATGTTGCTTCAAGACAAAATAATTGGGTGATCTTACAATGCGATATTTGCATCCATATTACAACGTTTCAATATTAAATAGATACAACTGAAACTGGTGGACGCTGCTGCTACTAGTTTTGAATTAGACAACATGTTATAGTGTTTCTACCAAACATAACGTAAGACGATGGTATTCTGGGAGGTTTGAGGTTTGCTCACACGTCAGATATAAAATCCAGAACTGTTCCGGCCTGCTGAGCTCATCTGAATGATGCGGCTGATTGCAAAGAGCTGGACTCCCCATCACAAATGAACATCAGCAGAAGGGGTCCAGAGAGGGTCTCCATCTTCTCTCGTCCCCGTGTGTCTGGCTCTACGAAGGACAACCTGATCATGTTGATGATCACGTCCAGCTTCTTCACCTGATCGCCCGTCACGTTGGTACTGCCAGTAACTGAGTTCCTCCCTGATGCAGCAAGTCATTCAATGTGTTGATTTAACAGTTTGATGTGCAAGAACTGGACAGACCTGCACAAAGATTCCTGACTTCGACCCCATTCAACATTGAAGGGACGGCGAAGGATTCAACTGCAGACGAGGCCTCATGGAAACAACCAGGGAGGCTTTCTGATGGACTGCAGCACCTTGTTGGAGCCGGGTGGAAACATGTGTAAGAAGGTCTGAACCCAGGAGAGTTACAGCATCTTAACACCAGTTAGACTTCTTATTTTCATGTATTCCATCATACTGTCACATAAGTACAATGTGTTGCATGTCACATTGTAATTTCTGGACTTTAATCTAAACACCAAGAGACGTTTTACGTTTGAATACCTGAATAATAAACTGAATTCTCCACGGCTGTACAGCAGATATATTCAGTGAGTATAGAGGATGTGAAAATATTCTAATGTGACGAAGCAGTAAGGTAAAGTAACTGTCCTGTCTTCCCCATGTTGTTTTAAGTATTAAACACCACCAGATGGCGCCAACGGCCTGTTTCTACACCCACCAGGCACCGATGCAGATGTATTAATACTCATTAGCAGGGCTTCACTGGGTTTTAATGACCCCAGGAGATGCACAGGATGAGTAACATCCTGAGTAGTAGTACTAGTAGTACTCCTAAATATATTTTGAAGCTGCAGACTAAAATGGTCCCAATTTCAAGCCCTGAAAAATATTCTTAAATTACTTGAATTAAAGTAATACTGAAATGGAACCCCCAAATATATTTGTATAGAGCTAATTAGGCTCATACTGTTTATATCTCTTGACCCCCTCCACTTTCTAATGTTGCCCCTCCTAAATAAAAGCTCAGGTTCAATAAGTCTGACATGGTTCACCTTGACTGAAATGTTCCCTCTTTCATATCCACATTAGTTCCATCAGATTCTGCGTAACAAATGACTCCATACTGTGAAATCCTTTGACCCCCCTCTGCAGCAGAGGTCTCCCCCCTCCCTCTCTGTGGACCTCCACCCTGACTCCTACAGGTCAATAGGGGGGTTGGAGGGATTATTATTTAGTGTATTATTATTATCCACTGATGATAATGAAACGTGAATGCATTTTTTGAATTTCGTGCACCAGCCAGGTTTTTATTTGTCCAAACGGGGGGTGTCTGGTTCCTCAATTACATGGGACCCCCCCCATAATAGGCCTAACAATGCTGTCAAACAAATCCATATTCGATTTGAACGCCAAGACTGAAAAGGGACTTATGTTAAATGCAGGAGCCCGTCCCGCCTCACCACACAAACACGTTCAGTTGAATTAAACTTTATATTGATACATCGACAACAGTCCTCAACTCTTACTGCTCACTTCAACAACATCGTTTCCACGGTAACATCCTCTGCCATTGCTGCTGGTAGGCATGAAATATGAAATGCATGCTGGGATACTTTACACAAGTGTCCTGGATCAGATGGACAATATATGAAGACATGTGGACTTTTGGACCATCTTTGGACGTGAAGGTCCCAGTCTGTTGTAGCAGAGGTCCAGACATCACAGCCCCAACACACTGGGTACCACACAGAACTGGAAGGCTGTAACATGTCACGTTCTGTTGGTGTGACATCAGACAAGATGAGTGAAAGTGAACTAGAAATGGGACGTGGACGTAGCGCAGCATGTCCGCAGGAACCTGGCGGAGCCCCCATTGGATCGGTCCGGGATCAGATCAGGCGTGAAGGTTGAATTTAGTTTTCATTGGACCGGATTTCTTTCACAGTGTTTGATCACGTGCAGGAAGTCGTATCGTCTCAGAGATCGATGTCCATCGTTGGATCTTGATTGACAGGTGAGTCAGCCTATCGTGGTCGTCGCCTCTCGTGCCTCGTCAGCTCCACTTGGTATTTTTAATACTCTAACACAGAAAAGCAGAATGTGCAGAACCTTCTGCAGCCGTCCCACTGAGGATATGAACGAAGCATCCGTTGGTTCAATCAGGCATGAGACAATTCTGAACAAACAAGTTCTAGTTCAGTTCCATGTTTTTCTTCCTAAAGTATAAAGTTACCGTTTCTTGTTGTTTAACGTTGTACTGCGCTACAATATAAAACTGCAGGAGGATTGTAGATCCTCAGGTTCTGACAGTCTGAGGTCCAATCAGGAGCTACAGAGTCAGGCCAGCAGGTTGATCCGGGTTCTGTTGGGCCGGCGCTGACTCAGCTGCTGAGTGCAAACTGGTCCTGTTCTATGGGTTTCTTCACCCAGCTGCCCAGTCCGGCCTGGTAGAAGGCTCTGAACAGGGTCTGCTTGGTCCTGTGGTAATCCACCGCCGCCTGCTTGGCCTCGTGGTAGCTGCTGGGCCCGGCGGTTTGGATCCGCAGGCTGGAGGAGAGCTGCAGGACATGAAGAGGAAGAGGAGGCAGTTACAGACACCATCAACCTTACTAACAACTCATTTATCTATCGTGTTCTTCTTCTTCTTCTTCTTCTTCTCCTTCTTTAGAAGGACCTGAACAGGTGACAGATGCTGAGGACCTTGTGACCCTGTGACCCTGTGACCCTGTGACCCCATGACCCTGTGGCCCCGTGACCCTGTGGCCCCGTGACCCTGTGACCCCGTGACCTTGTGACCCTGTGGCCCTGTGACCCTGTGGCCCTGTGACCCTGTGACCCTGTGACCCTGTGACCCTGTGACCCTGTGACCCTGTGACCCTGTGACCCTGTGACCCTGTGACCTTGTGACCCTGTGACCCTGTGACCTTGTGACCCTGTGACCCTGTGACCCTGTGACCCTGTGACCCTGTGACCCTGTGACCCTGTGACCCTGTGACCCTGTGACCCTGAGGAAGGACGCTGCAGCTCCATGAACTTCTACCTGATCTGGCAGAAACACTGACGGCCACATCAGATCAGGTGTAACTGATCTGTAACGGTCTCCTGCATAAATAAATACTTTTAACGTCAATGATCATCCCAACTGATGGACTCCAGAAGGATCGGAGTTTATTCTGTTGTCAGATTAATGTACAGATGTGAAGGATTTAACTAACTTAGTACGTCACATACTACTCAAGTACAGTACTGCAGTACGGTGCAGTACCGTACTGCAGTACGGTGCAGTACCGTACTGCAGTACGGTGCAGTACCGTCCACGGTGTGCTCAGCGTCAGCAGTCTGTTACCTTGCAGTGCAGAACCGTCCAGCGGCTGTAGAGAGAATGTTTACAGAGCCTGGATGCTCGACCCAGATCGTCTTTCCCCGTGATGGCGTTGATCACCTCCAGGCCCGGGTCGCCCACCGTCCAGTTCACACTGACGTTGGGAGCTTTCCCCGGCTGGCGAGCTTCAGCGTTACTGATTCCTGCAGAACAAGAAGGAGCAGTGGTTCATGTGAAACCCAGAGGTGGTACAGACCAGTCAGCATCAGGGGGGGGTCAGGCTGCAGACTCTCTGGGACTCCTGATGGTCGGCAGCAACAAATAAAACAGCCGGCGGTGTCGCCAACCTGCAGCTCTGCATGAGTTTAGATTGACATGGTGAAATCTGTCTGCTCTTTTATTGTCTTAGGAAACATAAATGTTTAACTTTGCAGTGATGTACCTGTATTAAATCTAGTGTATCTGACCTCAGATCAGGTGGTGGATGAGTCGGACCGGTCGGTCCTCACGTCTCACCAAACATCCATCAGATTACTTCACTTGTTATTTGGATAAACTGACCAACTGTTGGTCAGCAAAGTGTCTCGTCAAATATGTGAACCTAAAGTTACTAAATACCAGGATGAAGTGGCCACGTGGGTCACCTCACCAGACACCGGTTAGATGTGTGTTTGAATGTACTGTGGGATGTACATCAACTCCTGAACGTCTCCTGTCAGTGTGGAGACCAGCTGATCGGTCTCTTCTCACCGCTGAGCAGAGGCCTGTTCACCCTGAAGGTCTGCGGCAGGTCCTCGATGTCGGCGACCCGCTGGTACGTGGCCCTGCAGAGGTGGTCGGCGTGGTACAGGCTGCCCAGGATGATGCTGGAGAAGTAGATGGGCTCGGTGAAATAAGTCATTAGAGAGCCCTGAAATCCAACCACGTTCCACCTGCAGGAGACACACATCCATCACTGAGTTATGGGGGTTCTGCTGCTCTTTATATCAACCAAACAAACAAGGCTCCAGTAATCAACTGCAGCTGACAACCAAAACAGAAACGGAGTTGATTGCAGCGTCACAGTGAGATCAATCCTCTTCTCCATCTCCTTCTGACGTACCTCCTCCTCATTACAGGCAACCTACAAATGTGATTCTAAGCATGTACGGCCTGAGAAATGGAGGAAGTTGTTGAAGACACGACACAAACCTCACGATCTTGTCACTGCAGGACATGGTGAGCAGCCTCTCGCCCTGAAGGACGCCATCCCATGTCTGGATGGCGTAGCTGGAGCGCACCGGGATGGTTCCTTCACCGGACTCGATTTTAGTCCGCAGCTGGCCGCGGGCCTTCCTGTTGGGGTGTCGGTCGCTCTGATCTGACGCAGGAGACAAGCAAGATATTTGTATTGAACCACAGAGAAGATCTTCATCCTCTCTCTTCCTCTCCGGTCGCTCACCCTCCACGCCGACTTCATGAGGTGAGAAGATGCGAGCGTCCCCGCAGGGCGAGGTGCTGATGTACAGATGGAACTGAACGTTCTCCTTCAGCCTGAAGCCCCGTCTGTTGTCACACCTGATGAAGATGGACTTTTGCTGCTCCTCTTCGGTGTTACTGGGGGAAACAGAAGCAGAGGACGTTATAACATGCATGGAGAGTATCAGGCTCAGCTTCTGACTGGACCGCAGGGGTCCTCCAAGTCCTGGAATACATCAAAGTATATCATGAAGTACATCAGTGTACAAAGAGTTGCTGCACTGGGTGACACGTTCCTTCAATACCACGACCAATAGACGGTATACGGATCACGGAGAGCGCATCTCCTCTTCCTCCCGCAGCTGTCAATCATGACATCACTTCCTCTTTGTATTGCATCAAATAACCAATTAAAACCAAGCTCATCAGAAATCAGTGTGATGAACTGATGGAGACCATCTTTGAGATAAATGTATCTGACGTGAACTTTGAGTGAGTTTTTAGTTTGGAACGCCTGCTAGCATGGAGGAGCTATACTGCAATCAGCCACCAGGGGGCATCCAGGTCGTTTGGCTTCGCTCATGGGGAGTCTCAGGACGTCAGTCTGTATCTTTAATAGTCCATCGGAGAATCTGTTAGAGTCCAACTTAAATGAGCTTCTGTTTGTCCCAAACACAGACGGACATCAGTTACAGCTTCCCCGAATAAAGTATTCTGAACTGCTGCTCACCTGAGGAAAAGCTCCAGCTGGGTGAACAGGTATCTGATGAGCGAGCGCCGAGCCACGATCTCCGCATGGCAGTCGTTGAGGGCCAGACCTCTGTCACTCATGTACTCACCGTTGATGCACTTGGTCCCAGTGGAGACGCAGAGGACCTCGGCCTCCTTCACACCTGCACCTGAACACGGACATGACATGTTGTATTCATCGTATCTATCGAGCAGCAGCAGATTATAGATGGTGGTGTTCACTGGATCGGCTGCTGCACTTTAAACTCACACAGAGAAAAACCCTTCAGAACTAAAGTAATGTGACGTCTGTATTTTTGTATCTGTCGTCTTTTAGTTTGATTCAAACCCTGAGATCGTAAATCAAATGAAGGATATGAGATATAAAGAGGGTGACGAGGGGCGTCAGATCCCTGCGGACGGCCGCCAGTAAAAATCATAGCAATACCTGTTGTCATGACAACGCCTGCCAAGACTTTCCTTCGAGCGTGCGGAGACGTGAAGTTGTCCGTCAGCTCGCTGAACTTGTCGACCACCAGCCGAGAGACGGCGTCCGCGAGGACCTGACGGGCCAATGAGACGAAGAGTGGAAGTCACATGGGGCAGAAAGATGAAACTATTACTGACTGTTTCAATAAATGTAGTAAACCTCTACTGGTGTAAATGATTGATGATGTTTGAGGAGCGCTCAGAGGACGACGGTCATCAAGGTGTCCTCGCAGAAGAAACAGAAGCAGCACAAACCCGTCACATGCTTACCTGCGGCAGGTGCAGCTGCAGGCCCTCCCTCGGTATCGGCTGTCTGGATGGAGTCGGATCCAGCTGCAGGTCAAACAGAGCGGACAGAGCCGCCTGGGCAGCTCGCGCCTTGGCCAGCTTCTTATTGCGGCCTGAACCCTGGAAGCTGTGAGCATCTACGATCACCGACAGGACGAAGTTCTTGGCATGGCTCTCCCCGCTCTCGGACACAAAGTCGTACTTGAGGCCTGGACGCAGCTCGTTGAGGATCATGACGGGGTTCTTGCCAATCGTTGGGGAGATGAAGGCGGGGGGGCTTGGAGGTAATGGAGCCTGGATCAGGTTTGGGAGGGGGGAGGGGAACCACGGGTGCTCTCTTCTCAGAGAGCTGAAAGAACCATCACAGGTGTACGTGGTGTAAAAGGGGTCGTCTGCTGGGGGGGGTGCCTCAAAGGCGTTAAAGAGCATGTTGGGAATACCAGCCACGTCTGAAGTGAAGTCTGTGTGACAGGACAGAGTCCGACCCATCACCATGTGGGCTTCAGACGCGTTGGGGAACTGGACGAAGGAGCGCAGCGCCTTCTCTGCAGCCTTCAGCTTGGCCTTCTTCTTGGTCGGACCGGACCCCTCGAAGAGCTGCCCGTTGACCTCCACGGTCATCACGAAGTCGGGCGCGTGGACCGGCCCCGTCTGAGACAGCAGTTTGTACTGCAGCCCGGGCTTGATCTCATTCAGCTGCATCAGGGCGTTCTTCGGGACAACAGGACCGGGGGCTTTCTTACGCTTCTTGGGCCTGTATGTAGAATGTGTCCGCCCATTACTGCCCTCCTCTAAGGGACGTTTCCTCCCAGCCCCGGCTCTCCCATTGGGGAGGGGGGCAGCCCCCGCTGCAGGGCCCCCTTTGGAGAAGAGATTGTCCAAGTTCCGATTTTCTTTAACGTCTGCGCTGCAGGAACCTGCGGTGCCACAAAGAGGAACTTACAACGCCTTCGCTGCAGGATCTTGGACATGTGAAGGACTTCTCATCTCTCTGCTTATGTTCCTTCACATAATAATGACTTTGATACAAGTATGTCATGAGAATAACATTTAGATGAAAGTACATTTAAGTACATTCAGTAAGGAAACCATCGGAGATCAGACACCCTTTACAAGACCTGTCCAAGTCTACAGCTACATCCCAGAACCTTTGGAAGACCTTGAAGACGTGATTACAAGCTTCAACGAAACCGTTACAAACAGCTATGGACTGCAGATACAGTCTGATATCGTGTTAATGTTCATGTTCCCCTGCAGCACATAGATCCACAGTGTGGATCACATAGAACCGGGACACCACCTGGATCCACCTCAGAAGAAAATACCTGATGATGAGTTCTTGTGAATGCAACAAGTTGAACAGAAAAACTCACTCATTCCTTCAGCTTCACTCCTTCCAATGGTGAACTGGTTCCGAGGAGTTCCCACTGGACCTGGAGGAAACACAAGCATCACACGCCGGTCACATGACGGCAAGTATAGGAGAAACCTTTGGAAGCTACGACCAGGAGATGTTTTCTGTTATATAAACCAGCTGCTGGTGGCATCCTCACCTGAAAGGGTACTGCACCACCATATATACAGTACAGATACTTCAAAGTACATCCAGTATACGGATCCGTTCCCCTGCAGGAAGCGATGTGAAGACAGTGCAACCTTGTGACATCAGTACAACATCTACAACTGCATCATGCAACATATAATATCATGTATTAAATACATGTCGTCGTCTAGTTAAACTACATCATTTAATAACAGCTGTCCACAATATTTATAGGGCTCGTTGTCCATCATCAATAGGTATAGATCAGGTATAGATTATAGATTTAGACTTTAGACTGGATGAGACGAGCAGCGGAGACACACACACACACACACACACACACACACACACACACACACACACACACACTCGTAGTGAGAACAGGAAGGAGACAAAGCAACATGAAATGATCGATGACAACAATCAGTAATCATCTCTGATATGTTTATAATCAGTTTGACACGTTGTGTGAGTAGAGCTGCAGTTACAGCCTGCTGCCTGCAGGTGGAGCTGTTCCCCTCCTCACAGCTGCAGGATGTACAGTGAATGTATGTAGTTTCTGTGTCACAGTTACTCAAGTGAAAGTATTTAATACTATGACATGTATTTAAGAGTAAAGGAATATTCTGCAAGTAACTGACGTATTGAAAAGGACATTTGAAATGAATAATTGACAATAAAAGAAGAAAAACAAAAAGCCCACTGAAATCCCCAAACTGAAGTAATGAACGAGTGAATTCCTCCGTGATCCTTTGTGTCGAAGGTTTCCTTGTTGTCAGACCTTCATCCTCTGCTTGATGTGACTGTTTCACATCTCAGAGAGGAATTGAATTCTAAATGTTGCCTCGCTGCAGCTTCCAGCCAAAGTGGACATTCATCAGTATGTTTTCAAAATGTGCAAAATCAATGAAAACCTATTTGTCAAGGACACGAAGCTACTTCACAACGGAGCAGAAACATCAGAGTCGTGTGTTACATTACAGCTGTGTGATATAGAATACATGTGTATAATAACTATATAGGCATTGTGGTCTTTAAAGTAACTAGAAACACACTGAGAGGAACATCCTCAGGAACATCCTCAGGAACATCCTCAGGAACATCCTCAGGAACATCCTCAGATGTGACATGACATCAAATCCAGATGTTAATCAGCTGCACACTGTGTGCAGAGTGTGTTTGAAGAGCTTTGAGCTCCTAAAGACCTCGAACGTGACGCGCTGGAGACAGAATAATACACCCACAAAAACAGAAGGTCATTAAGGGATGTTCAGCAGCAGCAGGCTCCTCCCCCTCAAACACCGCAGTGGACAAAGTGAGAGATCAACTCACGAAGCCGTTCTGGGGGAAACGGACCATCTAGTAAATGTGAGTCAACGTAGTTCACTTGTCCCGATGACAACACACACACAACACACACACCAGTGGGATCCACTGGGGCTGATGGGAGCAGCCTGAGGCTGGTGACTCTGATCAGCAGTCAATCATCACATCAGAGATGAGATGAAGATCTGCACAGGACTCATATTCATCACATCATATTCTATAGGGACATGTTTCATGGTGGAGCTTTAACAATTCACAGAAGTTCACCAGGTCATGTTAGTGCTGTATGAACAACTCCAGAAGGAGATTATAGAACAGAACAGGACACAGACCTGATCATGATGTGACAACTGCTGAGATCAGTACGTAAGGTAAAGAGCAAGAAAGGATGGTGTTGGAGGTCAACACAGACAATGACAGTAACCATGACAACCAAGCAGAGGCAGAGGTCCAAAACAACAGCAAGAAGATAATAGAGTGACTCCTCTCTCCACCCCTCTCCTCTCTCCTCTCTCCTCCCCTCTCCTCTCCTCTCTCCTCTCCCCTCTCCTCTCCTCTCCTCTCCTCTCCTCTCCTTTCCTCTCCTCTCCTCGTCCCCTCCTCTCCTCTCCTCTCCTCTCCTCTCCTCTCCTCTCCTCCCCTCCTCTGCTCTCCCCCCCCCCCCCCCCCCCCCCCCCCCCCCCCCCCCCCCCCCCCCCCCCCC
>CAAKHC010017819.1:0-17494 GCA_901007825.1 Macroramphosus scolopax | reverse complement strand
CAAGTACATTTCCACAGGAGTTCAAGGGCATAAACATACTCATACAGATGCAAACACCCTCTGCTGGTATGTCAACACAGAAACACACACACACACACACACAGGGAAAAAAATAATTTACAGAGAGGGAAATTAATAATTGCAGGAAAAGATGAAGCCACGCTGGCGCCTGTAAAAAAAAAGTACTTCTAGGTCATCAGTTCATTGTAATGATGTACCCCCATCACATAAGCAGAAGAAATAAATGATCATATTGGTCGTATAAACATTGACCTCAGTACAGTAGTAGTACAGCAGGCAGTATTTAATGCTTAATACTGATACAAGAACCAATGTGATACATGTATATGATGTAGCTCAGCTGGAATTACCGTGTTATTGTGACTGTAATGTGCAACCCAGGAGTACATGAACTTAGTATGCATTTCCAGCAAATATATGACATTTCATACACTGTTTGGCTTCATAGTGGTTTGTTGAAATGAAACTGATTTCTTTGAGAAAATGTAGCATATAGCTCCACACCAACTGTCATGATAAGAGCATTAACTTGGACCTTGCTTGATGCAGGTATCTGATGTTCAAACCACGTCCTTAAGAATACCCCACCGTCAAAATATTTTTACCATGTGTATTATGTGAAAAAAGGAACATTGCACAAACTTTACAGAGGCAAAGGAATGTCGGGGGGAAGGTGGTTAAAGGGTTCCCCTGGCAGACTGAGTACACGGTTTAAAGGGACTAATAAGCCTATAATGCTTTTATAAAGTAGTAAAAAAGTTGCATTTTCCCAGAAATGATGTTCAATGTACAATATTCAGTGATTGTATATGTGCTACACAGTATAATTCAGAGGGGCAGTGGACTCGTTGCAGCTTGTTTTTGACAGTCAGGATGAAGGACAACACTCAGTGTTCAGTAGGTTTCCATACAACACCCTGCAGCCAATCAGAATCAAGTACTCACACAGAGCATTGTATAAGCTCGGCTATTTTATGTACCATAAATAAACTCAGTGAATAACTTTACCATTAAGGTTGTAGTCTGAAGCCGTCATTAGTGTTTTCAGTTTGTTAGACATGGGCCTCGGTCTGACCACAAGGTGTCACCCTCATCTAACAGTCCAGTTCTGCTCTCAAACGTTAGTCTTTGCATTAACAGAGATATTTCAGGCAGAAAAGGACAGAAGTTTGAAAATGTCTTCAACTTGTCCTGTTAAAGTCTTTACATATGTTTACACCTGCGCAGCTGGCAAACATGTTTCCTCATCCTCAAGCTGTTGTATCAGTGTTTGTCTTCAATTTTCATCTTTGATTAATGGCAGTTAACTGATGAGTGACACACAGAGCACACACACACTTGCACACAGTGTACAGTCTCCCCCTCAGGGCACTGCTTCAGTAGATCGGCTGAGTGAGGAGTGAGACGGACACCAGCCGCCGGGTGGTCCAGAGCACAGCTATCACAGGAACAAAAACAGTCTTAAGAAGGGACAAAATAACTAAAAACTTTTACAAGCGAAATGAGGACATTGTCTTCTCAGACAAAAAAAAAGCCTGATGAAACTGGTTGACTCTGGTGTTGTTGTGAACTTCGGTCTGAATGTGTGCATGTGTGCCCTCTGGCAGTGCAGCGCCACAGAGATTTATCACACAGCATGCCAATGGTTTACCTGGATTTATTCTCCGACTACAGGAGAGCGCTCTCCCTTGGAATAATATCCTGCCAAGAGCAACTGAACGCTGCAGACAGCAGCTAGATCTGATGCTCCATATGCACAGCTAACATCAAGCAAAGAGCACATGTATACTGCTGGGTAGCAGTGATGTTGTCATGTGAAGTGTACAAACAGTTATTCCAATGAACATATTATTGCTGTCGGTGAATAACATTTCCATGGCTGTCAGAAAACGTTTCTATATCTCTATAAGGTAAAAGTTGTAACGACCATGTTGTTTAATTGACATGCAGCTCCTTTGAGGAGCGATGCAGACATCCCACAGCAATGCAACAACTCACAGTAACTGGGTAGTGAAGGTGTAGCAAGCAGCTAGAGAACACCTGGACTCACCTGCATTAGGCTAAATGCACAGTAGGTAACGTCTGTTGCTAGGGGTTGCTAAGTTTGATGATCCTAGACAGATATACTGCATGAAGATGTCACATTGGCTTTTGACACATTCATCACCATCACCAGCGTGTGGATCCAGGCTCGACTGCCCCTTTAAACAAATAGAAGCACAGGTTTTTTTCTTGATTAAAAGCACTATTATACTCAATAGGAGTGTGTTCTATGTTGACAACATTAGTCCCACATGAACTGAATTACTGTCATGTTTAATACAATGTTTTTATTCAACCCTGCAGAGGACAGGGCCTGGGTGCTTGTAGTGAGGTGCAGGTGCAGCCCCGATGCTTCAGAGTAATTTTTGCATTTCATGTTGGATTTGTACAACATGAGTATGTTGTAAACACAAACTGTGCTTGTTAAGCATTTTCAAATCTTTGCAAGTACACGTAGTCTAGTTAACAAGTACTGTCACGTGACATTTCAAGTGTATGTCATATTTATAAGGCTTTTATTTTGGAAATAAAATAATAAACATTACGGACAAAATACATTTGAGTGTTGTTAAGGCCTAATTCTTTTAAGGCCTAATTCGAAGATAACTTCGATCAGAGCTAATATCACTCGTAGTGGAGGTGTAACATACATCAATATTATCGACTGACCCTGCAATGTAACCATGAGTAAATTCACTTGTATCACAAAGAGTGAATTATGCAAAACGGTCACTCAGTGCAACTCAACCACATCAGATGTTGATCCTATACCCACAATGTTTTTTAAGCGAGTGTTTGATAGTATCTCAGGCCCGGTACTGGACATTATAAACACGTCCCTTACAACTGGTGTCTTCCCAGACAGCTTTAAAATAGCTGTTGTAAAGCCTATATTAAAGAAACCCAAACTGGATAACAACATACTAACAAATCTCCTGTCAAATCTTCCATTCATTAGTAAAGTGCTGGAAAAGATTGTCTCAATCCAAGTAAATTCTTTTCTTAATGAAATAACATATTAAAAATCTTTCAGTTGGATTTAAGGAGATATCATAGTACTGAAACTGCTCTCACAAAATTGTTTAGCGATCTCAGAGTCAACTCTGATGCAAATAAAGTCTCTATTCTCATCTTATTGGATCTCAGCGCGGCATTTGATACTATTGACCACAACATTTTAATAAATCGACTTGAAAAACATATTGGGTTCTCCGATTGTGTATTGAACTGCCTCAAGACATACTGTATATCGCAGGAAGGAAGTTTTATGTTAGTCTGGGAGGCAAAGTATCAGAGAGATATGACAGTTGCTACGGGGTTGCACAAGGGAGCTGCTTAGGTCCATTACTCTTCTCTCCCTGTTACCACTTGGTGACATCATTAGAAAATATAATGTAGACTTCCACAGCTATGCGGACGATACACAATTGTACATATCAGCAATTAACTCCATTACAAACTGCTTATTGGCAATAAACAATTGGATGAATGCAAACTTCCTCAAATTAAATGATGACAAAACTGAAGTTCTTCTTGCTGGCCCTAAATCAAAGAGAGAGATGCTAATCAAAAACCTAGGAAGCTTAACTTCCTGGATTGTGCTGGAATATTTAAGATTTCAACTCTTGGAGAATGTAGAAACTTACGTCTATGATAAAGTCAGTGAAAGGTTTGCAGCTGTCCGAATCGCTGTCGCTCTTGCAGAGCTCCCGTCTGTATTTGACCAGGAACAGAGGCAGATACTTCTCCTCCCTGGACACCTTCAGTCGGAGGTCCATCTTCTCCATCTTCTCCACCTCCTCTGGACGGCGGAAGAGAGCAGCCAGGGTTGTCATGGGTTTGGGAGAGAGGTCTTGTTTTATTTATTTATTTTTTCCAAAGGGACACCTCTTATTTTGGCGATAGAGGTGATACTATGACACTGAAATAAAAAAACGTGTGTAATATTTCGTCAAATTAAATATACGTCACAGCCCGGCGCTGCTCTCTTCCGGCCTGGTGGCTGGCCTCGAGTTTCCGAACCTGCTATGCTAACCCGCTATGCTAACCAAAAACAAGAAAAGTCTGGACGAAATTAGACGGTTTGATTTAGCGTTGACAGATTAATTTTCTTTCACTACTACATGTACTACCACTACTATGTATCCATTATCTGTGATATCAATCCATATTGTATTTTATTATTGAAAAATGTCTTAAAATGAATGATGAGTATTCACAGCTAATGAAGTTCCACTGTGTTTTATAGCGTGTGAGGACCTCGTTAACCTCATTGACCGCTGCAGTGACCTGCCTGAAAACGATGGTCCGACCTGCAGTGTCAAAAGGTAATGATATTAATAATAATCTAACTTATATAGCACCTTTCAAAGCTAAAGTATCCCAAGGTGCCCACAGAGTATGAATATGAGTTAGTAGTGCAACACAACGTTGAAGGTCTGCCTGCCCAGGAGAGGACTCTCCCAGGAAGAGGGCAGGAACCTGCATCCCTGAACCTCATGAAGAGGGGAAGATACGAGTCCAGGCTGGAGAGGGACCTCTGGGGAGGAACTCTTTCCCCGTTATGGAGAGACCGGTTGGCTGTGTTAGCCTTTATGGTTACTGGCTGGAGAAAGGAGGTGTTCTCACTGAACAAGAGGCCAAGGTTAGTCACAGAAAGATCCTGTTGAATATGTGTTTGCAAGCTAAGGTCATTAGGTCAAACTTTGAATGTGTTTTAAATCATTTGTTTGTTTTTACTACTGCAAAGGTTGAATGATTTAGGCACTACATGAAAACATGTCACACAATCCCTCTGCAATGACTAATCTTACTCATCGTCTCTTTCTCAGATAATCTTCACACAGCTCTTGGATGGGGTCAAGGATCTTGATGATAACGGAGTCGACCACCGGGACATCAAGATGGAGAACATCATGATAGACACCAGCTCCGGTGGTGTGCATGTGACGATACTGGACTGTGGCTTGACCTCATGTTTGCGGCAGGGAGCCTCATTCTACAAGCATCATGGTATGATGGAGGGCTAATACTCCTTTTCTCCATGAATTTTTGTGTGAAATTTTTCATTTACGCAACGTCCAAACAAAGAGACAACAACCAAATCTAAACCATTTTACTTTGTTTTTGTATTCCAGGAACTGCTTGTTACGCACCTGCCGAGTGGGCCCGATCTAGGAGCTACCAGCCAGGCCCAACGACCGTGTGGCAGACACAAGGATCTTCTGCAGGGGGGGCAGAGAATCCGAAGGCAGTCTACACGTGAGTACAGCACATTCATACTCAAATATATTTATATTTTTACCTCACACACTTCATGCAATTCTCACTTCGGAGTCTTGCATTCAGACTGATCACTGAATCCATCTCTCTTGACTTTCTTTCCCTCCAGATTGCCTTGGTCTCCTGAGACGGCCACCCTAAAGGAGCTTCAGCAGCACCCCTGGCTTAATTAGGCCAAAACACATTGCATGGACAACCCATCCCACTCCACTTTGTCAATTCAAATTACTAATACCAGAAAAGAGTCAAGGCATGGAATTCAAAACTGAATTCCAAATTGTGAGTCCAGGCAGGGATCATGGCATCTTCATCCCGCCAGAGGAAGGTCGCCTCATTCTGCCAGGTGAAGGTGCCATCCCAGATGAAGGTGCCATGATCCCCCCCTCTTCTCATCCGTTCATCCATTGAAATTCATGAATTCAAATTACCAATTCCAGAATACATTCAAGGCCTTGGACTCAAAACGAAATTCCAAAACCCAAAATAGCCCCATCTTTCCCTCGAGTCATCTCTTCACTGAGAGACGACTCGAGGGAAAGCAGTACCAGCACCAACCACACACACCGGGGCACAAGGTGCTGGATCAGGGATGGGTTGTCTGTGAATGCGGTTTGGCCTGTGGGAAGGGTTGAGAGGGACTTGTGCTCGCAGGAATTTACCTGCCTGCCACATCCATCCCTCTACCAATCCCAATCCCAGCGGAAGTTAATGAAATTGTTTGCTTTATTTTTAATGTTAATTTTTTACTTCAATACTGTGTGTGCTGTTTTATCTCTACATGCAATAGCTTATTATATGCAATATCACTGCTCTTACCCCTATTGCAATACTGTAGCTTCTATGAAGCCTATTTATTATATATATATATATATTATTCTTTTTATAAATGCTCTTTGTGCACTGTCCACTTTGTTGATATAATGTTATAACTATTTTCTATTTGTATGTATTTTCAAATAAAAAACCTAAACTGTACATTGTTGTGATGTATCCATGATTTTACTGGAATATTTATTTAAGTTATTGACTTTGACTTACATCTGCTGGTCATCTACGACCGAAAAGGGGATCTCTCTTTTAATTGCCTTTCCTGAGGTTACTTCTAATATTTCCATTTAGTTTTAGGATTTTAAAGGACCTTTTCCTTTATAATTGCTGCAAGTTTTATTCCAGATATAAAACATGTAATGGATCTGATTGATGTTGGCCTCTGAAGCCCAAATAGCCAGTATACAATAATCATAATCATTATAATAAAAGACAAACCAAAGCAAAGTCTTTGTTGTAAAGGTTTTAATATCATGTTTTCACCATCGTCATATATTCATGGAATGTTTCTACAGTAGTTAAAAAAAGCTAAAAACTTGAAGAGACAAAACGAAATTGCGACTGGATGAAAACAGAAAATATCGTTGTGATGTCAGATTGGGACAAATGTTAACAGAATAACCGTTATGCTAACCATGGATAAATCCAGAATAAGAAAAGTCTCGGAGGGAAATAGAGAATTTGATTTAGCCAGACGGAGAGATTAACAACATGTAGTTCAGTATTCACCACGCGATGTCTTTGCTGGAAATAAGTAAGAAAACACACATTTTATCAGGTTGACTTGTCGTGAGAGTTTTAAGCTGAAATGAACTTGGTTGTATCTTATCTGTGATTTCATCCGACCTGTTTTTAATGAAACATATCTTACAATGAATGATGAGTATTCACAGCTAATGAACGTTCCACTGTGTTTTATAAGGACACTTCAGCACAGTTGGAGACAGGGATCGAATCAACAATCTTTCAGTTACGAGACAGACACTTTACCTCCTGAGCCACGCTGCCCTCATTAACCCACAATCAAGCAGCTCCAATAAGGTTCATGTCCCTCATCTCACTGCTGTGAGCAGGTGCCAAACAACAACCAATAAGTAGAAGGGGAACTGAAAATATCAATCAGGGAAATGACAAGAACCAGAGACAACTACCGCCACCAAACATGCCAATGTTCACTGAACCTATCGGAGGGGTGTGAAGGGGCCGAGGAGGAACTCATCAAACTTTAGGGCGGATCCGTTTAACAGCAACTGTTGGAGGTCTGAACTCTCCAAGTGCCCGTCTGTCAACAGGATGACACACAGACGAGCTCTGCTCATGAGGGGAACTCCTTTTCTTAACTTTCTTAACAAACCCTAATGACTTTCCAAAGAAAGGAGTCGCCTGCAGCCTGTTGCCCTGCGAGCGTTAGACACACCTGTACAGCATTCACTGCCCAGCTGTTGATCTGGTCAGGCGGCCGTGTGGTTATGAAGTGTTTTTTAACAGAATCTTCACAGTGAAGAGCTGCAGCTCGGAAGTGACGTCCGGTTAACATGAAGTTTCTCAAGAAACATTGAGGCATATTTCTAATCATTTTTGCAAAAGCCACGCAGACGTGTGATGGTTCCAAACTTCATGTGAACAGAGAGTTCACGTCTTTTACTGGAAGAGCTTACGAGCTTTGGAACAAACTTACGTGAGGAATGAGGAGGAGTTGCATTGAGGAAGAAAGACATGATGAAAAGGTTAAAACACAAGGGAAGCTTAGAAGGTAGAGATGGTAAAAGGTTTATAGAGTGGCAGAGAGGGCTGCAGAGGGAGGGATGAGGTGTGGAGAGATGGGCCACGGAGATGGCAAAGTGTGTGTTAGGAGCCTTATTCTTCTAAATTAAACTCTCACTCTGGGGGAAGCAAAGCTCTGACTGCTCTTTCACACCAGCGGCCTTGAACACACAAACTCACCACAATCTCCTAACCCTCCTCGCCAGTCTGCTGCCAAGACACACACACACACACATACACAGCTTTCACCCACACACATAAGCACGGCGTATACAAATCCTCATAGACATGTACATATGTATACACATAAAGTCTTTCAGGACTAAAAATAAACCACCACGTTGACCGTGCCTAAAATAACTGGACATACTAACATGCACAAACATACACTTACTGTACACGCATGCACAACGGCCTGCAGGCACACACACGGACACGAACATGAAAAAACATGGCTGCTCTCTTCACACCTGAACCCCAAAAGACCTGCTGCCGCCAAAACATACGGCAGGCAGCAACCAGCAAAAAAAAAAAAAAAAGGAAAAAGATATGGACAGGAAATGACCTGACAAGCAGGGGTCGGTGTGAGTGATGCAGCACGCACAAACAAAGACACACACACTCTGAACCCTGTCAGTTTGGATTGGAGATGCCCTTTTTTTGATCCTGGGGGAGGGTTTCAGATTTTCTGCCACTCTGCTTCACATCTGTCCGGCTGCCCGGTGGAGCCGAGGATCCGGAGAGATCCAGAAGATGGTGATAAGTTAAAGAGAGCGGATGATGTAGACGGTGTAGCTGCTCCTCCTTGGATCAAACATCCCACCAAAGATTTAATGGAATGTGACATGAAGAGATGTTTCAAGGGAAATAGATCTGAATTTCCAGTTGTATAAAAATGATGAAGTAGGTGATGATTGTAGGATAATTGTTCATTGTTAACATCCATCCAGTGTTTGAGATTTTATTGTAAAATGAAGTTTACATTGAATCTAGTGGGGGATTTTACATACGATCACAATAGAGCTCTTCCATTAGCTGTCCCGTAGGCAGCCATCATTAATGTTATTAATCCCAACTGGGCTTTTTACTGCATTAACAGGTCTGACGTCTATTTTGATGTTGGAGCTTTTCTGGCAAGAAAACGAGTTCGGTCCTGAATCCTTGTCGACACTCTGGGATCGTTCTAAATCTAGTCCCGGTCGACCACGTTCCAAACATGTGTGTCGAGCTACTAACAGAGGTCCGCTCCCCCTTCAGCTTCAGCATCAGGATCTTCCTGGAGACTGAGGGACTTTAGACGTTAATCTCCTGTCTCCTCCTCGAGTCCCTCGCTCTCACAACCCAAAACACACTGACTCGGGGTAGTGTTTGTATTCAGGCTCTCTCTCTCTCTCTCTCTCTTACACACCTACACACATGAAGCGTCTTTATTTCAATGGATTATTGAGTCATTTAGTTTATACAAATAAAAGGTCAGAAAGGCAGGAGAACCATGAAATTGCACTTAGAGTAGAAAGTTAATGTAGAACAGATGTGCTGCTAATTGACTGAGTCAGGTGACTCACAGCTGGAGCGACCCCGGCACAGAGGTCAGACTCCTCAGCAACATTTAAATATCCACCAGCTGTCTGTCTGACATGAGGAAACAATGTATCATTGAGTGTTGATCAATTACTCTGTTAACCAGTTTTACTTAGGACACATATATAAGTATGATTATTGTTCAGCCATGTGAATTGTAACAACACGTCTCGCTTCGAGGTTCCACAACACCAACAATGATGAGATAACTGGTATGGAGCCTGCAGTGTTTGCAATAATAGCTCCTACAGAGGAATGTCCATCGTCTTCACAGCCAATGGAAACAGTGGAGAACATCATGTACGTGTTAGCCTCTGTTCCATATATCTCATTCAGCGTGTCTTTCATCTGTCAATAAGTAAATCATGTCCCTGCGGTTCGCTTTCCATACTAAGGTCGGACGGAATACGAGGAAAATTGGTGATTGTATAAACCCGAATGGGAATCCAGTGATTCGGCTGATACGGTGCAAACTGACCAAGTAAATAGTTTCAACTATTTTTTGGTGCTTTCAGGGGCTTCTCGTGACTTCCGTCAGAGACTGAGCTGAACACGACTGAGTAACGCAATCGAAACGTTTATTTTACATGTTGCATCATTTCACAGCATTCAAACAAACTTCTACTGGAGAGATACTGCAGATACACAAACCTCAGACCTCCTATAAAATCCGAACCCACACATAATGAATGAAGGACGGTGGTAGAGGCTATTAATGTCATATTCATCTTAAGCGATGCTAATTTAAACTCTATGGGGATCAAACAACAGAAAAGGAGTTTAAAATGAGTAGAAATGACTCAAATCTGTCCAGTAACAATCCACAATCCTGAGATATCATGTTGGAGGCGAATCAACACTGACTGCTGAGTAGAGAATCAACGCAGGGCGAACGTGTCACGTCAAGACACCAGAAGATTAACGGGGGAGCAACAGTATTAGACGCAAGCGTAGCAACCGAAAAACCTGAGGATCGTCCAGGAAGAGCTTCTGGATCGGATGTGTCAGATGAAGAAGCATCTCAGCAATCAAAAAAAGAAAGCAATCTATAATACTTGAGGTTCGTCTTTTCCCCTTTCTCGGAAGCTAAAAGAAGAGATGGGACTGACGGCAGACACTTACTGCTCTCGGACAGGTTGGGGGGGGGGGTCAGGTGCAGGCATACATCATGTACATGTGTGGACAGCGTCGACAGTGTTTTTGTAATTACTCCAACTGCCAGAGAGGGGGGACAAAGTTCTGCCGCTGCCTGTGTGAAGACTGAGATAGTGAAAATAAAATGATTATCAGTGAGTGTTGTAAACATAAACAATGAAGTAAACAACCGAGCACAATGCTGGGCTCTTTCTTTTTATTTAAATCAGAATCAGAATCAGAAAACCTTTAATGTCTCATGACGGAGAAATTTACACATTACAGTAGCAAAGGGGACAGTGCACATGTTAAAGAGCATTTACCAAACAAAATAAGTAATAAGTAAACAAATGAATAAGTTAGTACGTTTGTGGAATTGCACATAGATTATTGCACATAAGTTTGTGTATGTAAGTTGTTGCATGAAGTTATTGCAGTTATTGTAAGTTGTTGCCTACAGTTATTGCAGTTATTGTAAGTTGTTGTAAGTTGTTGCCTACAGTTATTGCAGTTATTGTAGTTATTGCATACAGTGTTTGCACATAGTTTTGTATGTAAGTTATTGCACAAGATTTTTGTATGCAAGTTATTGCATACAGTTATTGCACATAAGTTATGGTATGTATTTTGCACCTTGTACAGCACACACAGACATGGGGGTAAGAAAGATGAGTGAGTCAGTTATTGCACATAAGTTATGGCATGTAAGTTTGCATGTAAATGAGGATTAGATGACATTACTCGGTTTAAAAAGGTTTGTGTCCCTCATTCATAACATCCATAACGTTGATAAGTTCCTGGGCACCAGGTTCCACTCACTTTATACAGAGTTGGTGACGTCGGTGTGACGTGGTCGAGGTTGTGTTTACATTCCGTGGACTGTTAAGGTGTTTCCTGCCTCTGCCCAGTGGACTTAATATTGAGTTTTTCAGATAAACTCACCGTTGCTCTCTGTCCAGTGTATCTAATGAAGAACACATCACCAGAGCTGCACTGTGTTTCCCGCACACAGTTACAAATATACTTCTAATTGCCATCACTCACCTCGAGGGGTGAGAGTCGGGGACAGGAAGGAGTGCGGAGAGGTGATGCTGATGAAGGTGACGGTCATGCTATAGGACAGAGGGGAACAGTGTGTCCTTGAAGGCCACGTGTGGGAGACAGCGGGGCAGTGTGTTTGGTCCTGGCCGCTCCTCCGCCATCTCGCTCCCACTTTCTCGCTCTCTGTCCCAAGAGCTGCTTCTCATTAAGCCTGTTTGTTTTGGCCGACACACAGTGGCACTTAGCAGCAACACGGTCACTGACATGACTCTGTGTGTGCAGACTTACATGCATCTCAAGCATGCACACACACATTTGTTTTGGCACTAACCAGGTGCCACTTAGTAGAACTCCAGTACGCCAGCAATCAACCGAACACACCACTGTTTACTTTTGCCAAGTGCACAAACACCCCTCTTGATTGTCCACATGTCTAACTAAGCGGAAGATTTGGTATTTTGAACATTTTATAACACAGCTCCCACTAACCTCAGGTGTAGCCGTTTCATTTTCATTAATTCATATGATTATGACGGCTTTGCTTCTTCTACTGTGTAAATGTTTAAAGTGTTTCGGCATGTTAAAGTTGTCTGTCACAGAACCGAGTCCAGAACTCTGAACACCAACGTGCTTTACAGAATCGTAAAAAAAGGGCAGGGGGAGTATTTGATTTTCCTTCATGTTAATACCTGTTATATATTCCTTTCATGTGAGTCCACTCATGGAGAGGTTTGACTTTCAGGAGCGGACTTTGGAAGAATTCCAAATCGGGACCATGTTGATCGAGTCCTGTGTCTGATCTGCAAGGATACGATGGAAAATGAGAGCAACAGGTAACAACAAAGACACTGATTAAACATGATGGAAAGAAGAAAAGCCTTCAATAATAATAAAAAAAGATGCTGTTGCATAACTGCACACAGTGAGCAGGAAAATATAGAGGACCTGCTGCTTTCATTAGGGCCCGAGCAGTGGGAAGGCCCCATTGGATTTCTAAGAATTATTCTTCTCCAAAATGAGAATCACTTATTTGACGGCCTTAACACGCTCAAAAGGTCCTGAAACTTGGTCTGCATGTTTATCATGCAAAGACGCACAAAAGAGTCTGTGCGGCCCTTCGCCTGAACCCAACAGGAAGTTCGCCATCTTGATTTAAAGTCATGATTTCCAGGGATCTTATTTGAACGCACCCCGTGTAGGGATTTCAGCGGATCATCTTCAAACTTGGTCCACGTACAGAAAAAGGATTTGGGGCGTTTGAGTTTTCCTCACATGGCCCGGATGTTCAGGCGCCATCAATAACGATCATTCGCCATTAAAAAAATCAATCAGTTATAACTCGGCTCGGGTTGAGCATTAACACCTTGATGATGCATATTGGAGGACACTGGGTGGAAGGAGGCTCTGTTCCACTGCAGGTCAGGTAGGTTTTATATTCAGATATAATTGAGTGTAACAGATAAGTTGGTGTTGAGCTGTGGATGTGCAGGGAGGAGAGGTGATTATTTGGTAACGAGCTAGTCTGAATGTATTTGTTCCTAATGCCTGATTTACTTGTTCATGGCATATAAGATGGATTATTGTGCGGTAGCCAACCTTGGAAATAGTGTCTTGATCACTGGAAAATGCTCATTATTTTTGAAACAAGAAACCTCAGTCACATGATAAACTGTATTTTTTCGCATATTTCAATCTTTCTGGATGAAAAATAGAAATGTGACATAAATGAAAGGTGTTATTATGTATTTGAGAGGTTTATGTGCCCCTGTTGGCGGCTGGAGGAGGTCTGAGCAACTGAAAATGAGCAAACAAAATGCATTGCTCTGCTTCATCATCATAAACACACAACTCACCCTGACACAAAGACGTTTGTTTGGTGCTGGAAAATGAGGAAAATCCCGACAACACTGCATTTACACTGATGCTGACGATGAAATAGAGCCCACAGACGAGGTATCAGATATTTAATTTGATAACACGACCATAACCCCGAGTGTTGGTATGAACAGATATCAAACAGCCACTGTCCATTCATCAGGTGCATTATCTGGGTTTCCTGCACCCGACTGGAGGCTTCTCTGAATAAAACTGTCAACAAAAAAAACTGTAACGACCAAATGCCGAGGATTACACTGACTGAATTTGTGTTAAATTTAACCTCCCATATCCTCCTGGGATTACACACACTGACGCGCACGCCTGCTCGCGCACACACGCGCGCGTACGCACGCACACACACAGAGTCAGTGTTTCTCATGTTTATGTTCTGCTGAACACTGACACCCGTTTAGTTTAGATAGAATTGATAATAACCCTTAAAGAGCTTGTCACGGTGAGGCTGCTCTCGACCACAGTGGGCCAAGTCAGAGAAAACATAAGCCACACAGCCATTACACTGCACAACACACACTGACACCACTGTACACGCGCTGCACACACAGCTCAGAAAACAAACGCAGCGTTCTCTGCTCTCCCCGAGTGTAATTTGGACCCCTACCCTCCCAATTTTCTGTCTGGGACAGCCTGTAGACGGGCTGTGGAGAGCAACAAGCCTCCAGCCCTGTTAGGTTTAGGCTTCCCTGCCTGTTTCCCTACACACACCAGGAATGTGACAAACAATACTCATATTCTCAGTATCTGGCACACGCAAACACACGCACACACACAAACACAAGCATACAGTCAGGAGTTACAAAAACTATTATATTTAGTTTAAAACCACTTGGTCTCTTTCCCACACATGCACACACAGCAGCACTGTGAACATACACTCGATACAGTGAGCACTATCCACGGTTTCCCAACAGGGTCCAGGCACACTGCAGCCCTCGAAATGTTACAGTACGATGTTGGATTATAACCAACAGTCTGTCTTTTCTTTGGAAAAAATGGGAAACCCTTGTGCAGCGTTTTATGCCTGAAAAAATACACTTCTGGCAAAAACGACCATATTGCAAGTCAGGCGTTTGGGAACATTCACAACTTGTGGCTAATATGAATAATGTAGCACAACTGTGTGATAAAGAGGATAATACCCAGCATCGAGCTACACACCCGACTCTAATCAGGGACCATTGAAGGGTTCTCAGCCGGTCTGAATGAGCTTGAAATTCGTATTTTACACCATAAATCAACAAGGAAACGAGGACGTGCTAACTTCCTTAGCATGAGCAAGAGGGTGAAACTAAATTACGAATCGATTTATTTTTCAAAACTCCCCTATGATGTCAAGTGGACTGGTTTGGGTCGCTTCTGTGTGACGCTTCAGAACGCTTCGTCCAAACATCGTCCCATTTTCCTCGATTGGGTGAAGAGATCCGTAGATCAGGTTTACCTAATCAGTACCTCTGGTACAGCCACGGCTCCTTCGTGCGACGATGAGCTAAAATGATCCCTTCAGAAATGATCCATTTAAATATTGGCATATACCGAGACTCAATAAAGGTGGCAATCTTTTCAGTTTGTCTTAGGAATTTTGAGATTGAGGCACATGAAACTCTGATTAAAATACATTCTAGTCCTGAGATGTAAAGTAGAAAGTTTCAGTTGTGAAAGCTGTCAGATTCTGTTGCAGACTTAACATCTGTACCGAGACAGCCTGCAGAGGTCGGCCCCCGTCTGTCTTCAACTCTTGTGACTTCTTGTAGACATTCAAGATACCACATGTGAAGGTTTCAACCTTTTATCCTAACAAATGCATTGTAGTTCGGCGGAGTGGCTCTGCCCATGTGGGGCTCAGGAAATCAAATCTGAGTGCATTTGATGCAGGATGAGTCTGATTGTTGGGAAGTGTGACTGCAGAACATCTTACCACTGACAATTGTGACGTCAGTGCTGTTGGTCACAGGAACTTCATTCATGTGCCAGCTGATGATGGAGGATAATATCACCAGACTGTCCAATGTTTACTTACAAGTCCCTTAAAGTTCATCTTTAAAGGTCTTGATCAAGAAGCCAGTGTGAGAAAGAATCTGAAGAACAGTGTTCCTTATTTAACTTAGTCAAGGTCAAATTAACCAAACTAAATGATTATGATTATGCAGCAATAGATATTTTAGTAAGTGTCCATAAAGTTAAATTCATTACTTCCAAGGGCAGAAAGCCTTTTTGTTTGCAATGCTTATACTTTGATTCTTTGGAACAGTGCTGCAGGAATCGCTGAAGCAACAGGAACATTCTGAGGAAAGAAGGGAACAGTTGATCAGATCATTTGTACAAGTCAAGGTTGTTGCTGTTATATTTACCTGACTGACTGTCTGCAGGATAACATGAAAACTTCACATTAGGGGTTGTAGCATTGGCCATGAAGGGCCTGTTACATTTTTGGGCATATCCATTCAACATAGCAACACTGCTCTTTTTTGACACCGGATTCGGTGGAGTTTTGCATCCTCTCACTGCATGTCAATCAGCAGGAAAACACAAAAACACAAGCTGCTCTGGCCTGAAACTCCCGGTTTCTGTGAAAGACGTCATGCCAGTTGTTCAAAGTAACTCTGCAGCAACTTTCTGGAAAAACACCACAGACACACTTCTACTGCATAAACTGTGTTGACTGAGGCGGAGCAGAAAATTAAGTGACTACTGACATTAGAAAGATATTCTGTTGCTTCTAAGTTTCTCTCTGACTGATCATTTTACATGTCAACTCAGCCAAAGCGCAGCCGTTGTGTGTGGTGATTCTGTCAGGCAACACTGTGGTTATACAATCTGTATTTTAGCGACATCTGGGAAGTGACTGCAGGTCAACATGTCGTCTTACTGGGCTGTATTTCAGTTCCTAATGACTTCTCTTAATTTCTTTTTGCAAATGCAGACACATGTGATGGTTTCAGAGGTGCATATGACAGAAGGGTGAACTGTTGGCCCCCGACGGTGCATTGGAAGTTTTAGTGTTCATCCACGCTCTCTTGATTTAACTAATATTTATACTATTTTATAGTTGGAACTTTCAGAACCTGCTGCTGCTTCTACTTTTCTGTTCAATAATATTTAATAATTTCTCAATATTTTGCTCACATATTTTGTGATTGCCATGTTTGGGCAGTTTGAACTTTGTAAGGATGCTTGAACACTGTCAGCAGAAAATGAATTAAAAACATGCCCTCTTTAGGGCGGCCAAGTCCAATGCGGTGGCAACGTTGGGTGTTAATGGAAGAATCCTTTCCAGATTTAGTGAAAACATTTTCCTCACAACTTCAAAGTGTCAGCGCTCAATTTGAGAGACTTCCAAAAGTTGACTGGTGACTAGAAATGTCTGTCAAACTTCCATTCAAATGAGGAATCTGTAATATCTTTTATATGACCCCAGTGACAGCAGAGCAATGAAATCTGGCAGCCGTTCACTCGTTCACTACGAACAACAACTGAGGTTGACTCTGGTCGATGATGCTGCAGTTGCATTGAGCTGCAATGTGTAGCTGGTAGTTGTGGTGTGGTGATTGAGGTGTGAGGTCAAAGGGTCAGATGGTTTCTGTCTGTCGTCTGAGGACGCTGTGCTGCCGAGTTAGACCCAGCTGTCAAAACACACACACACACACATACACACACACACACACACACGGACATAAATATCTACTCAAAGACAACCAAGTATCTTCATATGAATGAGTATAGTATATCCCATCTGCACACACACACACACACACACACACACACACACACACACACACACACACACACACACACACACACACACACACTTACTTACACCCTTACTTATAGGCACACACACACTTACTTACACACTTACTTATAGACGCACACGCACACACACACGCACACACACGCCCTACTTCCA
>CAAKHC010017818.1:0-16472 GCA_901007825.1 Macroramphosus scolopax | reverse complement strand
CAACACAGCTGAGATTAAATGTGGTTGAAACAAGTGAATAGCTGAGTGTGTGTGTGTGTGTGTGTGTGTGTGTGTGTGTGTGTAATGGCATTATTTATCAATAAATAACCGAGCTCTTGTTGTTGTTGGAGTAGTGGGGATTTTATTGACACTAAAGTAAAACCCTCAGCGATGATTCATCCCAGTTTGCGCTCTGAAACGCTCCTGGGCTGAGCACTGTATCGTACTACACACCCTTCACCCTCGTTTTGGTGAAGAGGAGCCTTTCAGAATGCAGACACCGTACAGACAACGCACAGGGGCACAGTGTGAATCCAAAGTCTGGCCACAGGGAGAGGTTCTTGTGCCCGTCACGACATCTTACAATCGAAGCATCACTTTCATCAACTTAGCTCAATATTTTCTTTTCGATTGATGAATCGAAAAGAAATGCAAATACAATTCTTTTTTTAAAAACGCAGTGAAATGTCTTAATTTCGGGTACGTGTCCTTTAAATTCCCCTGCATTACAATCCATATAGAATTCTGTTTCTACCCGCAGGACCTCCTCCAGCAGCGGCTCGTACACGGTTGCAGTAGTTGATCAGATGCATTGAATCGGTGGACTTTGTGCCTGAGCACTGTGTTGCTGCCATCAAGCCTTTCACTCACTGATGACTATAATAATGGTTAAAAATAGGTTTGAGGGGGCTGATCTTGTCTTACCATCGCAATAGGACAGAAGGCTTTTAACTTTATTGAGAGCGGACGTGTGATGTGAGATCTGCCGCTTTGTGAAGGCCAATAATACGAATTTGGGGGCTTTAAATGCAGGACAGAGTTGAGGCTATGAGATGTCTGTGTATGATAGACAGCGTGTGTGTGTGTGTGTGTGTGTGTGTGTGTGTGTGTGGTGTGTTGTGTGTGTGTGTGTGTGTGTGTAACAGTATGCTTGTATGAGAGATGTGTTAGTGTGTGTTTTGAGAAACAGGCTGATATCTGTGTGGGGCGTGACCGGCATGGCGAGAAGATGTGACTGTCGCGCCAGATCCGAAGAGCAGGAGGAGGAGGAGGAGGAGGAGGAGGAGGAGGTGGATGAAGAGAAGGAGGAGGAAGAGGAGGGAAACATGGCTTGGGAATGGTGAGGAATTTAGAGGGAGACACCGCCACCTGGTGTCAGTTTAAGGGAGTACGTCAGGGAAGTGCAATTAATTATAAAAACTTTAAAAGCTTTTTATATCAAAATAAAAAAAACAACCACCAAAATCAAATTTATATTTCATCATATCACTGTGATGTATAACCCCCCCCCACACACACCTCCCTCTCATTAAAATGCATGCACACAACAATTGCATAAAAAAAACAATGCATCTTAAAATATGCAGCTCTACATCCAACAGCAGCGTACACACACACACACACACACACACACACACACACACACATACGCTAACACACACTCAGTCGCACAATTCTCAGGCAGACAAGCAAACACTCAATGCAGGATGAGCGATGTTCATTCAGAGCATTGGCAGATTTCCATGCCAACGTTAGGGCAGATGATTCAAAGTACACATCCGCTTCACTCCATTGACTTGATTTATCGGGCGCGTTCATCTCTCGCTGTTCGCCTCTGTGACACTAACACACACACACACACACACACTACAGAGATATTTGTCATAGATCTGCAATTATTTTTTTTTCTGTCTTTTGCAATCATGCTCTGTTTGATGGATTAGAAAGACATATTATCTGGCATGAATCCAAAACGTCCCTCTTGCTTCCTGCTAATTCTCCCTGCAGCAGCTTGTTGCTGGTTTGAATCGCTCCTGTCCTGCTTCCCTCCTGATTCCTTTCAGAATTGATTTGAAGATTTTACTGATGACTTTTAAAGTCTGTCTGGGTGTGACTCCAAGCTCTAACGCAAAATCATTAACCCCATACAGTGACAGTTTCCCTTGGCTTTGTAAACTAATTATTATCATTATTATTATTACAGTGTTTTTGTGATTCAGATCCAGAGCTGCCTGACATGATAAATGCAGAGTCGACAGAATACGAAAGCAGTCAAGCGCCTTTCTTCTTAACTAAATAAGTCATATTGTTACATATTTAATTTAACCTTAGTTTTCTGTATGGACACTTTAAGAATCATGTGACTGTGCAGGGAATAAATCAACCAGATGGTCAAATAGAATGTGGAGGTTTGTGGAGAATGTGGAGACTTGTTCTCTTTCTTGTTGAGTTATATAAGACTGGTGTAGGTTAGCACAAAGTCTGGGAACGAGGGTGTAAACAGCTCGACTGGTTCTGTGGATTGAATGTTTTTTGGACAGCAGACGAAGTGAGAAAGGAAACAGCAGCAGTTATTGTAGGAGATGGAGCAAACTGTAATAAAGTCACTGTGATATACAATAATTACCAAATATTTAATGCTATTACACAATGGTACAATAGCAAGAAGACACATTGTTGGTACCACCAGGTGTCAAACTAAAACCAGCGCTGCAGGGTCAACCTGTGACCACCAGAGGGAGCTCTGGGTTAGTTCATCAGTCAAACACGAGTCAGATGCCCACTTCTTCACACAACTCAGACCATCTGTTTGATGCCCCTCAGCCATGAGATTGACACCATCCATAACTGGAAGCTGTCGACTTAAACTCACGGGACAAACGGCTGAGATCACACAGGGGTTAAAGGTCAAACACGCAACTTCGCCATCTGCTCAAGCTCAGATATCAGAGGCTGTAGAGTTTGTGTGACGTATTAGGAGTAACAAATCATTTCGAGCAGGCTGTTGTAAATACTTCAAAACCGGGATTGTGACAGGCGATGTAAAGATTTCAAGACGAATCAACATTCATAGAGCTGATTAACCAAACGTTATAGCTGGCAGGTCTCGTTCATCAACGTATGAATACTCAGCGCTTCCACCCACAGTGTATGACTATGTGTGTAAATGTGAATGTGTTGGAGAGCACTTTGAGTGGTCAGTAGACTGGAGAGAGCACCGTGTAAGTGCAGCGCATTTATCATTTAAGCAGTGAATAGATCTCAGCTTCACACCAAAGTGATGGAGAGCGTTCCATATCAGCGGTGTAAGTGTGCACTTATCATCGTACTGAACGTGTTGATTGTACTTTGTACCGTTTAATTAACGCCTAAGTCAATACATCAGAAAGGATTTAATTGTGCTTTTGACAGAGTGAATCCAAAATAAAGTGGTCTCAGTAGTAGTAGTATCTGATTTAATGGAGGGAGATACGATGGACGTCCATAGGAAGCACATTGTAATAAAGATCACAGTGTGATTATCTGTGAGGCGTTCAAGTCCACATTAGTTCTGCATGGAAAAACTAGCACAGCAAAGTTGATTACGGCTAAACATTCGCCGCGACGCAACGTGGCCTCATCCAGCAGCTGCTTATTTGCTCCAGTGAACGTGCAGCAATGGCAGATTGCTCTGTAATATTCTTTATCTCCACAAACATGCTCCATCACACGCCTGTGTGTTCTGACTGAACGTCCTGTCTGACATTGTGAAGGAGTTCGTACCAGCGCAGCTCCTGCTGTTTGTCTTCTCGTCCGTCAATCGATGCTTCTTTGTGAGTCTCCGTGCGAGTTCTTCTTTGACGTGTGAGAACAAACTGAAATCTTAATGAACTCATTAAGTGTGTTTGCTGTGTGCTGAAGGTTCGTCCCCGCAGAGAGCCGGCAGACCTTTACAACAGCACATAAAGCTTTCAGGAGCAGGGCCTGACTTTTATTGGGTTGCCCCGCCGGCTGCTCTGACCTTCCTCCACGAGGCCTCCTACATCTGATAAATGTGCAGCTTCAAGGCCAAGCTGTCAGTCAGCCGCTGTTGTTGTGTCTCTCCTCATCATCCCCGCATGCTGGTTGAACCCCCAAAGGGGGGAAGAAATCTGCTTCCACCTTATGCTAAGTATCCTTTCAACAGGCCTCTCTGGTGGCAGCTAGTGGAGACAGTTGACGCTGGGGAGGTCACAGCTAGTTCAGTTATCTAGTTTTTACTTTGGTTTGGTGAGATCATTATCCAGGTAAGAGAGGTGACCCAGGGCATCCTCGTCCACCCCCATCAGACACCCTCGTTAGCTACGTCATCTCCTGTCAGTTCGCAGGTGAGAGTCCAACAACAGTAAAATAAGCTTGACGTACAGTAAACCTTTATATCTTCAGGAGGAAGTTCTTGGGGTAGTAGTACACAAAGAAGTCAAGGACAAACGTGTTCGTACTGAAAACGAGGTTTACTTATCTCCAGCCACGACGGAACAACTTTTCTCTCCTTCTCTCCCGACGCTCCCCTTTCCAATCCCCCGCAAAGCATTCTGGGAATTGGAGTTCTGCCGCTATGGCTCTTACAGTTCTTACAGTACTATCACCAAGCTGAAGCACAGAGAAGCTAAATGAATTTCTATGATACTTTATATTGATTCTTCAATAATAAATGATGGAATATTGTATCCTGTTAATTTTGGAACTGGAATGCCATCTTTCAACCTCCCTGGACACCCAAGGAAGCCAGACAACACCCACCACATCCTGATTGTATTGTCTCCCGTCTCCATGGTGACCCCAGAACCATCTGATGAGGCAATCACACAGAAGCAAACACTCTAGAATGCCGAAACACACGCACACGTCAGCGATTACGTCAAAATTGGATTGCATGGTAATAATGATTTCTTCTGTTAAACTCCAGAAAACTCCAGGGGGGAAGGCTCCAGCTTATGTTTCTCATTACGCAGTCTGTGTGTGAGTATGTGGCTGTGTTTTTATGATAATGCACAACTGCTTGTGCTGGTATAATTGCCACCGCAGTCCCAAAATGGCAGCCGCTCACACTCTTCTCATCTCCACTGCACAGCCACAGAGACGGAGAGCAAACACAAGAGTAGCGGCGACGTCGTAATTCAACTGTAGTGGGGTGAGACCATCTCCGGCAACACCCTAAATGAGTTCTCGTGTCCCCCACAGTAAGATGGAGCACTGCTGATAAAGCAGAGCCGCAGGCCTCGGCTCTCGTCTTTACACCGCTACTAAATCACAGTTTGTCTCCTGCCGGCTATAAGAAGATGAACTGGAAACTCAGTGTGTGTGTGTGTGTGTTGTTATGTGTGAGAAGATGCCTGCGATCTAATGCATTAAATGTGTGCACTCTTGTACTTCTATCATGCCGATGCTCGAGGGCGTGCTCAGCTTTTAGGACAGTAACTGTAAAAGGTGTAATGGTGATGCTGCGGCTTCAGATTAGGCTTCGAGTTTCATCCGTCACCAGTGATGTCACAGAGTCCTGGATGCACCTGCACGCCGCTGCAGCTGAGCGAGCAGTTACAGTGCCGGAGGCCGGAAACAAAGCTTTCAGAGGGTTAGAAGGTTACTTAATCGACTTTAAGTTACCGATACGAGTCTGTTATATATTGGTGCTGACTAGCTTTTCCACTTAAAGAGGTTATGTGTGCGATTTAGGACGGATTATTGGCAGAAATAGAAAATATCTACAGTAGCCCAGAAGGGACAAAACTTATTAAATGATTTTAAGTAAACAGTCTTGTCAGCAATCAACATTCTGACCACCTGTTAGGAGAACGATGTGTGTTGCTTCTATCTGACTGTGTGTCTACAGGCTGATGATACGCTGTCTCTGTTTTTTATTGTCTCTTTCCTCCTGCCTTGGGACTACAGATGGAAATAAGCTCGTAGATAAATCCGGCGCAAAGCGTCTTTTTCCTCCTTGATCCAGATTAATGGGCTTTGCACACGGCCCCTGACAAATAAATCTAATAAACAAATTTGGTTGCCGCGACTCTCGTTTCTTTCTCTCGTACTTTGTTGAAATGTTTCCCGCAGTAACTGATTGAGGCGGCGCTCTGTGTCGAATGTTCCGCTGTGATCTGTTTCCTCTATTTTTTTTATTATCAATTCACTAGAAATCCTTTAATGGTGCCGGTAATGGATTCCAGTCAGACACCAGCTCAATCACCATTATATATAAGCTGCTCATCAGCCCCTTCTCTTACATCTGTTGTCCACAGTGGATGTTTAATGACACTGTTTAATCGTCATTCGCACTCGGATTTGTCACTTCCAGTCATTACTGTTTGTGTCTTTAATTGAATATTGGCTCAGCACACATGATCATTAGTGAGCCGAGTTAATAGGTGCAAATGGGAAAGTAAGCCAAGAGTCAGTTGGCAGCCATCAGTGTCAACTGGAGGAATGGTGGGAGTGTGAGGCTGCCAAATCACTTCAGCTGTGGTGCGGTTGGATGGAGGATGATGATGAACTGCAGAGGGCACATAAAGCGCGGTGCTAATGCCGTCTTGATTTGGGGTTTGACTTCCATCGAGAAGCGTTTAGAGTCGTGTGTTGACTTCATTCATATTTAAAGACACGTCAGAGTAAAAGCTCTGAAGCTGATGTCAGCACGACGACGAGGTTCACTCACGTACCTTCAGCCACCTGACATCACCTCTACTGGCATTCGCTGAAAAGGAAAACGAGCACTGATTAGGCCTCGTCTTCCTCTTTGTACTTTGCACAAAGATCAAATTCATTTCATTCTTGACTGAGTAATTCGGGCACATTTTCAGGTGCCTGCCGGGTTCATTACCAAACATTAGCAGCGCTGCAATTAAGCCTGCGGGCATTGTGCTGCACACACATCGGATGAGTCACGCCACTCAGCCTCAACGCTTCAAAAGCTGCTCTGACATCATTTGGGAGAAATCCAACGGTGGCCGTGTGAGTGAGCGTCTTGCAGGTGAGTTGTGACGGTGGATGTTTGATCCGGATGTGTGTGCACGCTGCTCATGAATAAGTGATGGTTCCAGCTGGAGTCCCAGTGCAGTTACCTTTTAGATTGGTATCGCTGCCAAATATAGAAACAATGTGTAGAGGAGTCTTATATAACCACTGACCTCCACCGCTGGACGTCCTCCCTCAGTTTAACTCTCTGAGGCTTCTGGTTTGATCTGCTGATAAACATTTTGATGTGGTTGATGTTACCGTCCTCCATCATGGGAAGGCGGCGCACCCAGGTGGGTTTCTGAGGGACCGGCGCCAGTTGTTTACACACACTCCTGGTCCCAGTCTTCTTCTCATGTGTCCTTGGTGCTTGCTTTGCCCCCTTGCTCATCAATCACACTCACTAGGACTTTCCTCCACAGGATGTCTTTCCTCAGCGGTGCAGTGTTCAGCTTTCAACCACCTACACATCAAATGTATACACCGTTCATATCAACCTGAGCATAAAATCAATATGATCTTTATAATAAGGAGGTCTTTTTGCTGCTGCACTGTTGTTTTCAATGTACAGGTGGATGACAGCACGTGAAGCTGTGAAAACATGTGTGACTCCCGGACCATCAGCACAGGATCCCTCCTTCCTCTCTACTCTTCTTCCTTTACAGCAACAGCTGCACCTCCAGGCTGTCAAACTCCTGAAGTTAGAAGATGACACCACCCTCATTGGACTCGTATCACTGACCTCGGGGCAGCTGTGGCCCAATGGAGGGGGAATCTGCCTCGCTATCGAATAGGTAGTGAGGTTGTTCTCCTGTACAAGCGGGGTTAGAGGTGGGCGGAGGTAGTGAAGCTCTAGCGCTATCTCCACCCACTTTCAAGCGGCCCTGCAAAATCCACACCTGTTACCTTGAATGGTCGGGACTCAGTTATTCTGTCTTTGGGCAAGGCGAAGTCATCTTTTGCCTCGAATCTTTTGCAAACCGTGCAGCTGGCCACAGTGGTCTTCACTCCCAGTATCTCTCTCTCACTTGAACCAGAGTGTCTCTTACTCCTGAGTGCATCACTTTTCCGTGACAGCTCTGCATCAGCAGTTCTGATACAGACAAACTATAACTAGAACAGTTTTCCCTTACACCAACATTTCCCACAAAGTTTCCACACAAACTATCAACATCTGCACATTAGTAGAAGGACTAGCAGGTCACAGTGATTTCTCTATGTTATTTGCAAAGTAGTATTTTCAAGACATCAACCAAGCCTCTGTCATCACTCAGCCAATACCTGTAGCAAGATTCCTCTGACATATCCCCGGCCTCATCTGCCCTCTGCTGGATACCAACTGTAATCACCGCTCAAACACGTCCAAAAAAATCTGCTCTGGCAGCTTCATGTGCCATTGATATGGGCGTGTGCGCACGTTCCACATCTCCCGAGAGTCTACTTACAAGTTAGGAGAGGGAACCTTGGAAAAAATCCAAAATAAGGAGGGAAATAGAGTCCAATTTAGCATGGACAGTTGGACAATGAGGAGCTGAGTTATAACAAATGGCCACTAGGAGGCGCTATGGGAATCGTTAGTGGAACACAGATGGCATCAGGACGGGTTGTGATCAATCATGTGAAGTGACAGAAGGATCTGTGCATGTGGAGCTGAGTTACAACAGTCGTGTTCATGGCGAGATCACTGACTTCTTAGCCCCGC
This sequence comes from Macroramphosus scolopax, assembly GCA_901007825.1. Classification (NCBI taxonomy): domain Eukaryota; kingdom Metazoa; phylum Chordata; class Actinopteri; order Syngnathiformes; family Centriscidae; genus Macroramphosus; species Macroramphosus scolopax. The sequence continues at coordinate 8,017 of CAAKHC010017818.1, read as the reverse complement.
CCCCTTCAACATGTGTCATCAGAACACTCCATCCAATCATCAAGGCCTTCCGGCTCAGGTGACCATATCTGAGAATCAATAGAGCCTTCGCACTGCTGTGCTCGGGCCCTAAATATATACGTCATAGTTTTACATGTTGAAAAGGGAAACCCACCACCATCATTGAAGTCATGTGGTTTTGATACATCGAGCTGACAGTTGGCCGTCACAGCTCCGGACTGGCGTTGATCATCCTCGTGTTCATTTACCAGACTGAGCAAAAGCCACCCGGCCAATGCGACGTCAGAGAGAGCCGTCTGAACAGATGGCCGGCCAACCGTTTAGGGAAATTTCTTTTTATTCTTTCAAGCCAAAGAACAGGTTGACACAAAGCAGGTGCCACATGAGACTTGGCATTGAGCTTCCTAAGACAATTTAAAACATATTCAGGAGCCTTTTATGCTTCCCTGCTTTTCCTTTTCACCCAGACCGTACGTGCACGGCCACCGGCAGCTGGATATGGTTGTTACTTCCTGGCGATGACAAACATCCTCCTGCAGATATGATCATGCTTTGCATTCCTGTCAAGGTACCAACTGCACCGTAATGTGATAACAGATTCACATCCCTCTGGCTGCACGGTTACCGCAGCGCTAATGAAAGAGTCTGTCGAACTGTCGAATCATTAAACAGCAGAGGGGGGAACAGGGTGGAGGAACGGACTGGATATGAAGGCTAGAGTCAAAGTGGAGCCGGGTGTTTGCCCTGCTCGACCCAGCAAGGATGGTAAATGAGTCCCCGGGCCGGAGCGATGATGGGTGTGGTCCCATGGGGAGATGTTTTATCATCATCAGCCAGGGACCAGACGATTCATCTGACGTCCTGACACAAAGACCATGATTCTCCAATTTATTTCTAACATGGTCAAGTTACAATTGGAGAGAAAAAGGCTTCAGTGTAACTGGATTCATGTGTGACACACACACACACACACATACGCACACGCACACACAGGGTCTGGTACTGAAATGCGCTGTCAGCATCAGTACCGCAGTTATTTATCAAAGTCTCTCCTCCCTTTTGTCTCCCTTCATCTTCTCTGCTCTCTCTCTCTCCTCAGCAGCCCTTTAGCTCTTCCCGACACACGGCCGTGTGGAAGCGGTGAACAGAAGCTCCACGTTCCCACCGAGCTCCTTCAAAACGGTCATTTGCAAACCAGCAAACAGAATCACCTCGGTAGATGTATAACGAGATAAACGAGGTAAACAAACAAAAGCTTTAGTGACTGTCAAACATCGGCCGAGACGACAGCAGCTGCAGCCGGTTGATGAAGTTCACTCTTCATCCTATCAATCAATGCATGATGGTTGAGAAGCGGCAGAGGTGTGTCACATGACTTGCAATGAGTCATAAAAGACTTGCAGCTTTACATGCGCCTTCAAAGACTTGATTCCCCCCCCCGAGCGCAGAATGCAAATGATGCCAAGAAAAATATTTGGCAATTCTACTGATTGCGGCTCCACGTTGGATCAATCCGTCAGCCGACTGTCGAGCTGCAAACAGCAGAGAAGGTTGTGTGTCAGTGCACAGACACAGAATCGTCCCCGCAGCTGCTTCCAGAGATCGTTACCGTCTAACACGAGGACTCAGCTCGACATGGGAGTGTAGAGACTTTGAGGTTTGTGGGACCTGCAGCACCGTGACAGGTCGTCTACCTCTGGCTGTAATTGTTACACAACATCTCTAGATTACACCGGTGCAGAGAACATCGCTTTACAATCGAATCAATTCCCCGACACACGACATGCTATTATGTTTTTTGTCTCCCGGAGTTCGTAGAAGAGACGCCGGCATCCAAACTCCTCGTGCGGCCGCGGGAATCGAAAAGCTCGCCGAGTCGACTTGATTAAAGGCTTAATGGGGGGTTGTAGCTTCGAGGAGATGATGAGGTGTGGAGTTCCTGCTAAGGAGGGATCGCAGGAGCGAAGGGGGCTGCCCATCAAAATGACACGGTTTAATTCAATAAATCGATTTAGCGGAGCAAATCCCATTAGAGCATGTGTGGGAGAAGATAATTAAATAACAAGCATCACCTTTATCATCTCTGCTATTTAATATGACGATGATCATCCACATCAGGTAGCGGTTAGCGGCTAATGCGCTCAAATGAGTTTAATTAGCCGATGTGGACTTCAGCAGGTATTTAGAAATAAATATGTAACATCTCATTTTACCTGGAATACAGAGAGGGTGGTTTGAAAGTGACTGTGGTTCCTGCGCACGTGGACACGTGTATCAACGCTGTCTTAAAGGTCAACGCGCCTCCGCCTGCAGCGTCTCCTTGTCAGGGAGCACAGAGGTTTGCACCCTCAGCACTGGGCACTTGTACAAGTCCTTGTAGGAAGGTAGACAGAGATGGATGCTGAGGAAGAAAAAAAAAAAGTGCTGACGTCAGAACGGCAGCTATTTACCTCCCTCCCGCTGCTAACACACACTCCGTCTTCCCGCGAAGGAGGACGGCCCCTCCGCCTGGTGCCAACACTTCAATCTGGACCACTTAAGGAAATAAACTGACCCCGTCGTTCCGTACGTTGTCGGGGTCGTCCTGCGACACTGCGGCCTGATCGGGTGCAACGTAAGAGAGGAGATGTGGAGGAGCATTAAAGGAAGTGATAGGCCTCTCCAATCTGTTGCCATGGTGATCTGAGCAAAGTCTTTCATTGTGCATGTTTTGGAAGAGTGAGGACACACATGATACAAACTCTGATGAAGGCTCACATGTGTCCGACCGCTGAGAGGTGTGAAGGATCACCTGTTCTCGGACTGCCTGGATTCCAGACCTCCAAACTTTCTCATTCCTCTTCGTCACACCTCCGGCCGTGTAGAGATAAACAGATCGGATCCGATTAGTCCCGTGACATTAAAATTGATTTGGACAGTCAAGGAGAAAAGGGCCAAATATTCATGAATGAAGAAAGGATGTGATGATGTCAGCAGCTCTTTACGAGCGTGTACGTGTGCGTGGATGTGACTTTGCAGCGGTGCCTCCCGGCCGAGTTGAAGGAGTTCAGCTTGGCACCAGGCAGACGTCGGTAAGGTAATTGGACCGAGAGTATTTTTTATTATCTCTGTCCCACACTCCTGACACGTTTTCCCGCTCTTCACCTCTTCCGGCGTCCTTCTGTTCGCTCGCCCGTAAATCTCGAGTAGTGTCGATTATTTCCCTGTTTGTTTTTTTTTTCTATTAGAGTTTCTCACCCACCTTCGTCCGTGATCCTCCATCGTCTTCATTTTGCTTGACTCGATCATAAATATTTATGCTTTGCCCAACACACATGCAGTAATGAAGTGGTTCCAGGGGGGGCAGGGTGAGAGGGTTAGCAGGGAGACGAGGCGAGGAAGAGGAGAGCGATAACACCACTTCAAATCGGCTGCTCGGTCACTCCCCTGCAGCTCAGACGGATTAAGGCCACTTCAGACCCGTTCGTTCGCCCCTTCAGCTCCACATGCGGCACAGAAAGCCGAATACTTCAGTCCGACCGGTGCATGAAGAAGAACCCATCAACTGTATGAAGTCACGACCTGGAACATTTAAGATGATTGTGTGTGTGTGTGTTCAGGCTTCAGTTAACAATGACATCATCAAGTACAAACCTGCAGCCGATGTCTCATCATCACACCCAACACATTAACCTCTGCGGGAGGTCTTCACCAAATCTATAAATCTCTTCCCATCATGCTCCTTGACTCTCTCAGACGAGGCCGACAAGCATGTGAAGAGTCAAAGTCGTATTTGAATACCGGAGTCGCTGAAACAAAGAGGTCACCGGAGGAGATTTCGCCCATTTGAACCTAAATTGAGCGATAAAACTGTCGGCGGCGGTGCAGAGAGACATCACTGTCGAAGGAGGGTAGAATCGCTCTTATAACCTTCACAGGGGACTTTGGAAGAGGAAGAGGAGGCGGGAAAGGGGGTGACAGATCTTACATTCCTCTCTGCATCACTCCTCATTTAAATGAAAGGCTCTGCTAGGACTGCTGATCGTCCATCGATCTGTGTCGTCCATGTGGACAACTGATGTCCCAGCAGGGTCCTTGTCTCGTCTTGTCTTGTCATTCACGTTGAGGCCAGTTTATATTATTGTTGTCTCTTCTATTATCTGGGCCACCTAATAGTTGGTGAAGCTCCAGAATATATCCGACAACTTCATACATCAACTTGATAGTGACTTTCTGGTGACGTCTTCCAGACCCAAACCCAATAACAGAATAACGAAGGCTCCAGAGTCGCAGAAGATATGATGAAGATGTTTTTAAGAGCTCAGTAATTCAAATTACTGGAAAAGGAATTATGATCAGACTTTTCATGACGAGCCAGAAATCTGAACGACTTACTTAACAAACGATGCTGGGATGAAGAAGAAGGAACATTAAAGAAACTAAAAGCTTCTTTTCATTTATAGGTCACGTTCCTTTACAGAGCTATAAATAAATATGTGTGAATCTACTAACTGAGAGGCGATGGAGGCGGATCGATACACTTTTAACTGTAACCTATGAAGGATTGTTGCAGCTGTGTGTGTGTGCGCGTGTGTGTGTGTGTGTGAGAGAGAGAGAGAGAGAGAGAGAGAGAGAGAGAGAGAGAGAGAGAGAGAGAGAGAGAGAGAGAGAGAGAGAGATGTGGCAGCACGTTTCACTCTGCGGCACTTGCGCACTGCTTTTACGCGCCGCGTGGTGAAGCATCTCCACGCAGCCGCTCCGCCGCCTGCAGCCCCGCTGCCGGTGGTCTGAGGGACGTGGTTTCGGGGGGCACCGAGACATCAATCCAACGTCAATCCTCCTCCCTCCCTTCCTTCCTCTTCACCCTCCCCCTCCTCCTCCTCCTCCTCCTCATCAGGCTGTTGGTGCTGCAGCGGCCAAGTTCAGGTGTGAGCCTCGTCTCCGCCACAACAAGTCTCCGGCGGCTCCGACCGGGATGGTCTCTCCCTCCCGTTGACAGGGATGTTATAAATGGGTTATAAAGGATGTGAAGCGTCGCCACAAGAAGCAGGAGGATGGTCAAACCGGGCTTGTCTGCGGCGGTGCTGCTGCTGCTCCTGCTGGGCTTCCTCCCCGTTAACGCCGGTGAGTTTTACCACAGGTTGATGAGTAATGCTCGTGCTGCTGTGTGACGCGCGGGGCTGTAGTAACACACACAATACGTGTGAAGCATCGTGTGTGAGTGTGTGTGTGTGCATCATCATGCAACCGCCGGACACAAACAACAATCAGTGTTCAGCCCAGAAAATGTCTGACATAAGTTATCATCATATCGATAGTGTTGTTAACCCGTTGATACCCACAGCTGGATCCACAGCTGGATCTGAACATCTCATCCACAGCACTTCAGAGTAGGAGCTGAGCCAAGCACAAGTCCATTGACATATCAAATCGATGAAAGTGGGAAGCTCAGGCACAAGTTTTTCTTGGGGTTTCTTTCAATAATATCCATGGAAACACGTCTGGAACAAAAAGGTCAAGATGCAAAACATAGTCGGCATTTAAACAAAGCGTCAGTGTTGACTTCACTGTGTGATGGGATTCTCAATGTAAATAAAACGCCTGTTTGTTTTAATCCAATTCAACTCAACAGCTCTGACATTGTATATCCCAGCCTCTCACACACACACATCTACCCTTAACTTAACAGTCTTAACCCTTAACAGGCCCTTTAATTGTATGAGGCCCAGTGACAGTGTCACAAAGACACATTCAGAAGTGTTGTAACAAAGCTGCAGAGACGTTTGGACATCAACATCTTCAAACATGTGCCGGAGGTGTCGCGGTAAACTGCATTTGCAAATTACACCTGACTCTGTAATGAATGTAGACTATTTCACAGATCAGTGGTTCGCCGGCAGCGGTTGTCTCAGGAGGTTGTCCAGTAATCCGGCGGTTTGATCCCTGGCTCCTCTTGTCCTGTTCAATTTCAGTGATACGTTCTTTGATCCGCACACGTCTGATATACAAGCATGTGGATTGGAGATCTGATGTTTGTTTGCAACGTGCATCCTTGAAGTCAAATCAGATGTGCAGCATCGAGGCAGGACGACTAAATCCAACATTAAGTCACGTGTAGCCGCTTGTCTTGTTCCAGCGGCGATTCCATCGTGCGTTTAATTTAAAAGAAGATACGATTCTAAAAGTTAACCGGAGACTGAATGAGTGTGTGTCCACGCCTGCTCACTTCAGCTCCAACATCCATCAACGTCCTGAACGGTCATGTTGAATTAAACAAGTGATGTCGCCTTTCGTCTATTTAAAGCTCCGCACGCATCGCAGCTCGAATCATTATAGGTTCACTACATCATGCATGTTGAGTGCTTCATCTATCTTTCATGCTATCGCATATTTTTAACCTGCGGCGGCTTTTATTTAACAAGAACATCCATCTCGGGGCGTGAGATCTCGGTTATATTCAATCCGGCGTGATAAGCAGGGAGATGACAGATCAATCTTTGTGAGGAACCGGGTGGCGGCGATAAGATCGGAGCCTTCGGAGATGTGATATTTGGCTTCCTGACGCCGAAGATGAATGTGTCACTGTGTGAGGAGGAAGGCGGCCGGCTGTAGGTTGATGATGGGAGATGGGAATCCCTCCGCTTTTGTTTCAAACACCGGATCAACTTAATAAAATCGAACTAATCGATCAAACTCAATATTCGACCTTGACTGAACATAATTAACTGAGTTAAGCTTGTATTTTTCTAAGTCTCTGTGAAGTATAGAGACCAACAAAGCACACAAGTGCAGCAGTGTATTGTGAGTGGATGGTTCATTTGCAGGACGTCCAGCAGAGATTTGGGTTTGAATCCCACTGGAGGCTTTTTAATATAGTTTACATGGACTTAAAAAACTGAGTAAAGGCTACACTGGATAAATGACTCACACCGAGTGAAGGTCAACGGTTCCTAATGCTTGAATACTTAAGTTAATGCAGCGTTTTTATTCATGTCGATGCATCACGTGAACACACACCATCGACTCTGCATCAACCGACATACAATGGAAATTGGAAAAAAAAGCCTTTTCGCCCAGGTTATGCAACAATGCAGTTTTTTCTCTGCCGAATTGAGATGATCCTGTTAGTATTGAACAGAAGGGAGGGAAGCCAGCAGAAAGAGAGTCCATTGTTCCCCCCTGTAATAACATTATCTGACCTCCGGAACAACTCGCAGGGCCGGAGTTGAGCGTCTGTAGGCGTGAGATTATGTGACAATCTAATTTCCGGAGAGCGTCGGACCGCAGTTTTTCTGGTGGGTAAACACAAAGACAGACTGAGTGGCATCATCAGATCACACACAGTCAGGTGTGTTTCCATACAGCAGAGGGATCTGTTCCACCGAGCACTCGGCCAATCAGAAACAAGGATTTTAGATGAACATGCAGAGTCGTGGATGCAAAGTGTGAATCAGTTCAGGAGGTTTGGAAACAGCAAAGTAATCAAACCAATCACCAGTTACCATGTTGGTAATAAAACCCTCATGGTTGCATTCAGGAAAGATGCAAAAGGTATTTGGACCCGGGATATGTCTAAAAAAAAACTTTCTGTTTGGATCTGGTGACTGTGAAGGTTGTAGCATATAATCCACAGCATGTGTGTGTGTGTGTGTGTGTGTGTGTGTGTGTGTGTGTGTACATCAGTGTGTACATGTTGTGTCGGAGCTGACTCTGACATCGCTTCAACAAGCCGGGCTCGCGGGAAATACTGACGTCTCTGATCATGAAAGACCTTGAGTTGCTCCTGAAACACAAACAGACACGCACACACACACACACACACACACACACACACACACACACACACACACACACACACACACACACACACACACACACACACACACACACACACACACACACAGACACACACACACACAGACACACACACACACACAGAGACACACACACACACACAGAGAGACACACACACAGAGAGACAGACACACACACACACACAGACACACACACAGAGAGAGAGACACACACACACACACAC
>CAAKHC010017807.1:0-18741 GCA_901007825.1 Macroramphosus scolopax | reverse complement strand
TCGCAACTTCAACAGGTGAAAGTTGGGCTTTTCAAATAGTTTCTTTAGTCTGACCAACAGTCTAAAAAAAAGATATTTAATTTAAAATGATATGAATCAAGCAAGACTGATTAAATATGTTAAAATTAACAAGGTAAATTAAACAGCTGTTGGTCTGGAGCAGCAGCATCAGCGGGTATCATCATCGAGGCTTCACCGCTCGTCTTCAGCAAGACGTGCAGCCTCATAATGAAGTTGCCTGACCTCGGGGCATCCTGGGAGACCGGAGGAGTCGTTACACACGGCCCCGTGCTGCTTCCACACCCAGCATGTGTCCATTACCTGTTATTTTAACAGCGGGTGGTCTACAAATATCTGCCTGCCTTCGGGCTCGGCGGCGGTCAGGCTGCCCTCTTCCTCGTCCCCGCAGCACGACGAGGCCGCCTGGAGAAACACTCCTACTTAGAAGATCTTTCCGTGAGAACGTTCGTCCTCATCAGCAGCAGCTGTTTGATGCTTGGAAGCTTTCGGGTTGACCTGTGGCCTCCAACTGAAAGTGATAGCAGCTCTCAGTAAGACATTATACTGATAATATGGTAGATCCCTTTAGCATTAGTCTCCCAAAGCAGTTTGTATTTGACCTTTCTCTGACCTCTGGTGGAGACTGTGGTCAGATTTAGTCCAGATTTTGCATGAATCTATCCCACCAGGAAATATATATTAACACTGGTGACCAGATCCAACCAGGTTTGATATCAGTGTGTAAACATCTGCAAATGTGTAAATGATTTTTGATCAGAGACACAAATCATATAACAGATCAATTTTTATTTTTATTAATTCACAAAAGTCTCATCCAGTGGTTATAAAATAGAGCAGTCTATCTCCGAAACATCTAGAGCAACACGACAGACACGAGACGGAAAACAGTGTAAAAACAAAGTGCACAAAGAAAACACTGATGAGTGAGGACAGAAAGAAATGTTAGACTTGCTAATCGAGAACAAAATAATTAGGAATCGGAATATTTGTGTTTTGCATTAATGCTGATGCAAGGGTGAAGTGTCGGGTGTAGACGGAGGACGTGTGGTGAACAGAGGTTTACATTCAGAAACAGCTTCCTGTGACACTTCCTGAACGGACGTCTTTCAGTAGTTGTAAGTGCAGACAATAAAAACAATGACACAGATGAGTACCAGCTGACTGTAGTATAAATATATCGATGCTCAGGAAAGTATCTCCAGCTAATCTCCAGCTAAACCGTCCTCGGTGCATCTCGAGTCAAACAACAAGCCGGCTGCTAATCCTCCTTTCTTTAAAACACAGCTGAACTACGGGATGTGAAACCTAAACTCGGTCCGACCGCACACGAGCCCAACACGAGGACTTAAAACCAAAACAAGTAATCATCAACAATAAATAACAAAACTCCTTCAGTGCAAAAAAAAAAACAGAAACGAACAAGAGAACCGACAAAAGATGGTCGCTGAAGTTTTTCAAAACAAACCACGATAAAGATCGTTTACTTCAATTCACGTAGTATTGAAATATTGTAAATGCAAAGTGTGAAATAATTAAACCGATAAATAACGTAACTTTAGCTTCTTCATTCATTACAGGGTATTTAGATTTAGTTTCAGTCATGTTTAGGAGGATGGAGACGGAGCGGCTGCCGACACAGAGCAGCTGACTCTCCTCACCTGGCTGTGTTTCCTTCTTCTTCTTTTGTTCTGACTTGCTTTAACCACCGTTGTTAACGGCGCATCCGAGCGAAGGAAAAGCAGTTTTGCTTTTCCTTCTTCCCTTCTCATCATTCTACTGCTGTACCAAGCCAAAAGAAAAACAGATGAGGGTGCCCGAGATGAGCTTTTCATTTTGTGTCTCTGCAAATCGACTTGCAAACAAAATGTGATATTAATGATGAACGACTGGACAGAACCAGAACTCTTCTGATTCTACAGCCGACATGTGCATCAGGAGCAGTTCATAGATGTTCACATGTGGCTTTTGGCAATAACACAGGACTGTAGATGTATTGGGTTGTCATGGTGACTGTAATGGCATCAAATGATGCCTGACCTTTGGATTAGGCACTTGCGATAGTTCCGGTGTGGATTAGGGCGAGAGGATGCATTATTTCAATCAGGTAGAAGTACCAACGTGTGTGTGTGTGTGTGTGTTTTTGTTATGTCTGGGCCAGCTGAAGTTCTTCCAGTCCGTGTTTGCCCAGGTGATATCTGGCCAAGTCTTTCCTGGTGACCAGTCCAACCACCTGCAGAGGTCACAAACATCACCGTGGTCAACACACAGCAAACAAAAGGTGAAATAAAGACCAGTAACGACTCTTACCCGGTTCACGTCATCCACCACCACCAGGTGTCGGAGTCCCAGCGCTCGAACCAGCTTAAACACACGAGGCAGAGACGTGTCCTGCAGCAAAACACCTCATTTCAGTTCCAATTCATTCTTTTATAGAAACCCAGCAGCATCAGACAAGGACCTCAAACAGTTTGCATCTTAGCATCTTTGTCAGCAGCCCTGAGGTGAAGTCGGAGGAAGATCTGTGTTTACGAGAGACATGTAGGCTGTTGTATTACCTGTGGTACAGTGTAAGGCGATGCGTTCATGAACTCAGAGAGGTCCATCATACACTCCCTCTCATCCTGGGAGACGTGGATGCTCTGGATTGGGGGGAAGCGGGGGTAGGCGTCCCTGAAGTCCTTTAGCTGGAGCTTCCTTTGGGTCAGCCGGGACCGAGCTAACTCCACAAACACCTGCCAGGAGAGAGCAGGACGGATCACTGATAGATACAAATATCCAGACCCTGATGTGTCAGAAAACACCCAGACAGCAAGCAGCATCCTCCCCCTGCTGATCTTACCTTGTGTTTGAGAAGAACGATGAGCTGAGAGCGGAGGATGAGGCCGCAGAGCTTCGCTGGCTGAGCAGGAGAGAAGAGCAAAGGAAGGTTTGATTATTGTCCAGTTGGAACACATCTGATGAGCAGCATTAGGCTCATAATAACCATCTAAGTTATATGACCCAAAACAAGCCGTCCTATAGTACCTCGTCTCTGCCAGCACCCTCGACGACGACGGGGAACCCGTTGTGATTGGTGGACGTGTTGCTAAGGACGTCCACGATGGTTCCCACCTTCTCGATCTTGTTCAAACAGGTGACTGGAGAACTCATCACCTCGCTGCAGGTGGGCGAGGCGGTGAAACAGACAGAGGTGTCAGTAGATTGCTTCACAAAAGCCTCAAATCACACTTTACTCTCGCAATTCAAAATGACAATGACCTGCCGGAAGATTTCCGCAGGTCGTTTAAATGTTCTGAAAGGAACTTAAGGGGAACGTACCGAGCCGTCAGCCAGTGCGAGGTGGCAGGAGCCTCCCAGTGCAGGAAGGGAACACTCTGCAGCTTGATGTGGATGTCATACAGACCCTGAACCAGGAAGAGACAGTTATAGGGACACCTGTGGACAATACTGATGGTATGTACCATATAAAGACATTTTGTAGAAGACCAGGTAGTAAACATGGTCACCATATCCTGGTATACTTGCAGGAAATGATCAAATATTTGTCTCAACTTTAGCTTTGTTTCACTATTGTTATTGTTGTTATTCGTTTCAATCCAAACCCAACTGAAGTTCTTCCTTGCTCACCTCCACAAAGTAGTCTCCCACTATCTTCGCAGTCATCAGGACGAGCATGATGGGAAGGCCGTACGTGACGTTTCCTGTGGCCTCCACCATGATGACGGTCAAACTGAGTGTCATCCTCACGATGCCCCCTGCAGACACATGGTGTTACTATACGTTTACACTGTTTGTTTATTAAATGATTTGTCTTACCCGCCGGGCGCTAAAAAGAAGAAGCACCTACATACGTTGAGTGTTAAGAGGTTCTCACCTAACTGAGCTGCAGCTCCAATCAAGGCGTATTTGCCAGGGTCGGCCCAGATCTAAAGGAACACATGCAGACAAGTCAAACACTATAATTATTTACAACTTCTTACAACAAGTGAGCGTTAGCAAGGAGTAGCAGAGGCACATTTAGTGGAGGTGACGTTCCTCCAGCGAGCCACAGTGAGACGAGGGGACCAGCTCTTCAAGTCAAACCGTCTGTCGGTACATAATTACACAGTAATTGTGCTGCCTTTAAATAGTATACACAGTGACCTACAAAAGGCGAGATGGTGGTATAATCATCAGACTTTATAGGCAGTCTGCTAACTGTTTTACAGCTTGAGACAGAAAGAGGGCGATGCTGTTTCAGACTGAGGAAATGAACCCAAACTAAGAAGCTATGAAAGGGATGTTTGGGTCGGACGCTGATTGGAAACCACCGACAAAAGACACAAAGCAGCATCAGTGCATGAGGTCACACTTGATGCCAATAATCTAACCTGAATGGAGCATCAGGTGAATGTGGTCTTAAGTTAAGGGAACAAGGCCTGATTCTTACATATCGTTTGACTATAATATAGTAATTGAGTATTAGCGTTAGCCACAGTAGCTACTCTAAATTCCAACTACACACACACACTAACCGATCCAGTGGAAGTGATGGAGGCCAGTAGTATTCCACACAATCTCCCCCAGGCTGCTCCTATTAGCAGAGATGGGATGAAGACGCCAGCAGACACCGCGAGGCCGTAGGTCCAACAAGCCAGGAAGAAGTAAGTCAGAGTGAACAAGCCCAAGGTCAGAGGGTTGTAGGTCCCTTTAAGAGAGGAACGAGAGGGGACAGAGGAGAGCAAGTCATTCAATAATCTTTAGTCATTGCAATCGTTCGTCTCTTTATTTAAGAAATAAACCAAAAGGTGTCTGGTGCATTCAGGAATTTAATGTTAATGCAGGAATCCTGTTCCCACACAGATATTTACCTCGCTGGTTGTGAAAGAGACTGCGGACACTTCTCTCAGGAGTGTTGAAGAAGGCTGTTGCCATGGAGTTATACTCCCCGTCTGCACAGAACAACTAGAGGGAGATGGACGGAGAATAAATATGATGAGAAAGAAGGAGGGAGCAACACACAGTGTTTCTCTGTATCTGTGCGTTTGATGCTGCGTCATCTTTCAAGTTCTATCTATGAGCTGATATTTATTATTAGTATCTTGGTTGATCAGTCGGCGGAGGCACACACAAAGTCTGTGTGACTGTCCTTTATCATGTCACTCCAATCTGTTTCCTCCGATCTTTCCAGTACATTTTCATTCCGTTTCATTTTAAAACGGCGTGTCGATCTGAAAACGATCTCTGCACAGACGGAGCACCTTATCAGCACTTCAGAAAGAATCTCCGTCCGTCCTGATACATCTAAACACGCAGTTAACACGAGTGTTCCTGTACTGCACAACGGCTGCGCGGACGACAAGGTCAGCAATGCCTGTAATTCGTTATTCACATGGCGTCAGACCTCTGTGGTGAATCAGGGGAGGACACATCTGACTGATCAGATTCATTATGGAAGCTGCTACGTGTGCGTCATCGTTTCCAAACGTCTACTTTTCTGTACATCAGGATGTCAACGCTTGAAGAAGGAAACAAAACACATTGTGTGTGTGCGTGTGTGTGTGTGTGTACCTGCAGTGGGTACTCCTCAGTGTGGTCTGGGCCCAGAGGCTGACAGTCATTGGAGAAGTAGATCATGGTGAATGACACTGTTGCGGTGACCGCAGCGACCAACATGGCCTCCATCACTTGCAAACAAGGGCGATGGACATACCTGAGACACACACACACGCGCACACACACGAGACAAAACTGTAGTTTACAAACTCATAAGTACCTCAATTAAAAGACAAGTGTTGATACACTGACGAGAATGCTTAATGATGTGAGAATGTCTGCGATGGAAACAAAGCTTATCTGCCAGATCTTTCTTCTTATGGCCGGAGGTGATGTGACTCAATGAATGTCAGTGGAATCTAATAATCCTTTTCACTTGTGCTGTTACTCAATGAGACAACCAGAGAGGTATTTTGAAGCAGGGCAGCCCAGACAGGCAACATACTTGGTTATAATGTTTATGTGCACGTTGCTCATCATTACGCACTAATCCTTAATACAACCTAGATTTTCTACCATGATTAAAACTAGTATATCCTTCATTCTGTGGAGCATCTTGTTTTTATAGTCACCCAAAAGGTTTTGTCAAATATGGTCATCCAACAGGGAAGCACGAACCGCGGGTGTCTGAGCGGAAGTCTCCTCCCACATCAAGTGATCGTACCTGTTCTCAGGCTGCGACTATATTTAAACATTTCAATCACAAGATAAGAATTGTCTGAGACGCTGTTGAGAGTGTGCAGTGCACTCCAAATTCCCCCGTCCTGCATCCCACCCTGTCTGTGGCAGGCAAAAGCAAAGTCTTTTACGCACCGATGCATTAGTTCTGTTAGCAGAGAAGAAAGCAGTCGCTCATGTGTCATCAACATAGACATAAGGTGACTTGTAGGTTACCTGATCCTGAAGATGGTCAGCCAGTAGTTGAGAACATTGAACAGAGCTCCCAGCACTCCACCTGCAGGGAAACGTTACGGCTTTAAAATAGAGAAAACACACAAATGGAATGAGGGGATGTTTACTGTTCATGGGCTCCGTCCCAGAATATTAGTTAAACATCTGTGAGCACATTTCAGGATATGATTTACCTATAGCTCCCATAGCGATGAACAAGGGGATCTCATAGAGGTTATAGGCCACGCTCTGGGAAGAGACACAGTCACAGGACAGGATTTATATTCACCAACAAACAGGAATTCACTGTCTAGAATTCATTAAAGACATTAAGCTTCTTACATCACTCTCAAAGCGCCCAAAGTTGATGAGACCTGGGTTGGAGAGGTCACCTGGATTGTTGTGATAGATACTCAGGAAGAAGTTCAGGGTGAAGGTGGAGATCATGGACGCAAAGAACTGAAGATGGAGCAGGAAGAGGAATGAAAGAGGATGAGGAGGAGAAAACGCACTTTCATCCATTTATATACATGTACCTTACTATTTAATCTCCGATATTCTACATGCAACTCTCTGGATTAGATGTGCTTCATCCAGTCAATCACAGGTTTATAATGGGGGTTCACCCAGGACCACATGACTTACTATCCTCCAGGTCAGCATCTGGTTCCAGAAGGAAGCTCCCTCCTCCAGAGAGAACAAGACGCCGCCTGTTGACCAAAGAAACAATCGTTTGTGAAGCATTTCCACCTTACTGGGGATGATGTCTGCTGGACATTTTTGAGCCCCAAAAGCTGCCATCAGGAAGCAAATTCAGGTGTATCACAGGCTTCTCCTGAAGTCCCCACATCTTTCAATTAGTCCTGTTTTTGTTGTGTTTCTAGTACAGCTCTCACAATTCCCTGCTTGTATGTTTGCCATCAGCAGTTCTCACTACAACTGCAGTGTGACAGTATACAGCCTGTCCTTGGTTAGCAGGCACAGCCCAACAGCTGCTGATGGGAAGTGTTACATCTATTTATTGGGGAACGAGTTCCTCAAATTGAGTTTCCTGGCAGCTTTTTTCGCTGGTTTGGGCATGAAGCCATACTGTTCCTCCGGTTGGTGTCATAGCAGCTAAACTGCCCACACGACTAAGACGGTTTCACATCGAAGCACATGTTTGTATTCTGCTTTGGTATTGTTGCTGTTTTTACCAACTGGTGCTCCAAAAGCGGCCGAAACTCCAGCAGCCGCTCCAGCGGAAACAAAGTCTCTTTTCTCGGTGTCTCTCCGGAAGTATTCAAAGATCTACAAACACACACAGAAACACTTTTTACCAGTTCTAGCAAACTAAGCACAGAAAGAAAAAAAGATGAGAAAATATAAAATTGCCTAAATGGAAACTCACTCCGGACACTGACCTTGAAATCTCTTTTCAAAGAGGTGCTCCTGCCCTGCGAGACTCCGGCAGCTACAACAGCACCCGAGTGAATCATGGGACCTTCCTAGGGAATGTAGGTAAACACAAAGAGACATTGATGGGAACGCTTGGCTTGAGCTTGGACAGTTTCCGATCACATCAGTAGTCCATCCAGCACAAGAACATCTCCCCCCTAATGTGAACGAGACCCTGCAAAACATTTGTTTGGCTTGTGAATAATGTTTCCTCACCTTTCCAACAGCGAGACCACCAACCACTGAACAGATAACTCCACACACCTTCACCAGCAGCGTCTGAGGAGGACACAAGATTTAAAGTTCCTGATCGAAAACAGTGGTTGAATTAATTCAAATCACAGTGCGCGTTGTGTGTTGTGTTGTGTGTTTACCTTGAGTCGAACCACTCTGGGAATCTTGACTCCGTTCAGGTAACATTTTATTTGAGGTATACCACTTCCTGCTGCTATAGGCTGAACGAGGACAGAAACATTGGAAGATGACAAAAATACAAACCGACAGTATTTATGATGATAGTTTGTGGTTTGTCACTGGATACGACCAGGGAACGGTGGTGGTGTACAGACTAGATACAAAAATAACTAAATCAATCGAATGGAAGCTTTTAAAAATAAACTGGTTCTGCTTGGAGGTTTGTGCGGCCAATAAAACCAAAGACAAAAACCGTGGAGGCTCTGCAGAGCGACAGAGACACGGTCTCTGGTCCGTCGAGGAGGAGGACACGGTGGATATCTTACAAACCCAGAAACAGCGCCGTACACACTCGTTACTCTTCCGCACTCAACATCTGTGAAAATCACAGTGTGTTGACAGTTCAACTGTTGCTGCACATTTGCTGCCGTAAATCAGCAGGTTGTACAGTCATCTGAGCTCCGAGGTACCTGTTCTTGTGCATTCCTTGGTACAGAAAAGGTGCAGCTGCAGATGTTGCCAACGCAGAATTAACACCCTGATGTTGAGGCTAACAAACCTCAGCAGCACAGACCAAACTGTGGCTGAACAGACTGGCGAGAAAAGAGACTTTCACTACCTTTAAAACATCCTTGAGGTATGAAACTTACTAAATAAGACGTTTCTGCAAACATACTTCCACAAAATACACTCAATGAATTTAATTCAAAAGAAATAAGAGGAAGAAAACTCATACTAAAAGTGAAATAGACAAAGGAATTGTATCTCCAGAGCAGAAGTCACGAGCACTAAAAGGTCATGTTATTTCTGCTACATTCTCACCTCAAAGAAAGCAACGATGATGGCGCCCATCATGACAAACACCGTGTTGAGCACGGCCCAGAGGATGAGAGAGATGGACAGGCCGCCCACCTCTGTAAACTTCTCTATGTCTGTGAGGGGTCAAAGGTCAAGGAAAGGTCGGCCGGGCGGTGCTGAGAACGAAATGCCAAAGCAGTTAAGCAGCCTGATATAATGTGTCACTGGATAAAGTGTAATTTGTAGCCGACCTGGAAAAGCTGTTGCTTTATATTTGACCCTCAAAACCAACAGGTGGCAACCTACCACAAACATGTTGTAAACTCTAACATATCCCTCCAACAAGTTACTCTCTATCGAGGTGTTTCTTGTATATATGGATACTTTCTTTGACAACTTGGTATTTGATTCCGGCCAGCTGCTCCACCAGGATGTCTATGAAACAGGCAATGAGGCCGGTCAGAAAGCCGATTAGACCACAGACCACCCAGCGGCTGATCTCCAGACAGCGGAAACCCTGCAGTTACATATGACAGAGAAGGGAGAGACAGAACAGCAGCAGAGACACAAAGCAGGACAAGGGAAAGAGGAAAAACAGGGAGAAAGGAATTAAACAAAGAGAGATGAGACGAGAAGGAAAAGGAAAATAAATTATTATAATATATAATACTAAGTCCGGGGTGTCATAGTGTATGTTTAGGAGATTCCCAACACACTCACCATATAACTCATCCTCCTCTCCTCCTCCAGGAACAGCTGGTTCTCAATGTTATCATAGTCGAGACTCTAAAAACACACGATGAAAAAAATACAATCTATGTTTCATGACAAAGAAACGACGTCAAAAACAAACTCATTGAAACAATGTCAGCAACTTCATAGCAAACTTAAAATATGTTAATACACAGCGGATTTTAATCAGCTGCTGCCAACTTTTCAGTCAGTTTAAGAGGATTATTGCCCCTTTTGTTGCTTCAATATGTTCGTTGTTCATGGCCTGCAGTACTGACTTATTTCCCGAAAACGATTGTTTTGCTATTTAATGCTACCAATATAAGAAGCCACTCCAAGTTGAAAAGCTGATGATTGTTGTGAGTTTCAGAAATAGAACAGAATTATTGGAGAAATCCATCAGGTTTGCTGAATCGTCCGATCATGGGTTGACTTACCTCATATTTAAGAGACAGCAGCTTCTCATTGTGAGGGATTTCTTTGGGTCCTCCTCTAGTAGAGTCCTGCTGGGAGAAACACAAACGACACAGGTCACCACAGCAACACTGACTGATCCTTTACATTATGTCAGGGACCTCGAGGAGCTGTGAACTGTTACAGACAGCACAAAATCAGGGACAACAACAAGCTCTGTTTTTACACTCCACTACGAAGGATGTTTGAATATCAGTAAGTCAGTTATTATAAAAGAAAGAGGGGACAGGCTTTACAAACATCATCCAACTTACATACTAGAGCAGCCATGAGGAGGACTGGAACTGTAGAAAATGCATCAGTGTTTCCTCCAGTTTGTAAGTAGTTAGTATGAATTATTTTCAGTTAAAACGACCAAAACGCTGCCGAAACCAAAATGAAAACTAGTTCTTGAAGGTATTTTGATGTTTTCATTACTGATTCACATCGTTTGTCGGAGGAAACACTGTTGCAGATACACTACAGCTGCACAATCAGCTGTGACAAGAGCAACGCGGCACATAACGTGACATTCAAATGGACGGAACAAAACACTCTGGGAGTAAATGTTTTGAATCAAACATCACGTGCATCACATCACATTCCCAATCAACCAGTGAAAACAAAACAGATTCTGGTGGTTTCTGTCACGGAGGGGAAGCGGATCTGATATCCTGTCTGACAAACTCAAGAAACAGTCATACGACTTTGTCCTTCCACAGTCAACAAACCATTAGTTCCGCTAAGTTAATTGATTGCAGCCTGAAAGAGACTTTTGCTTTGTCTCCCGAGTGAAAGAACGCATCTAAACCGTTGACGTTAACCACCTTGTTGTTTCATTCTGTTAGTGATTAAGGGAGTTTTTGCATTGCCTGACAGTCTAGGAGTCACAACTAAACATAAACATGGTTAAAACTAATTCAAACACACTTACTAGCCTACATCCTGAAAGCATGACGTCTCTGGGATATGGGAGGTTTTGTGAGGGGGTTGGGCAAACTGTTTGTCCCTTTTTTATCAACCAGTTACTAGAGTTTGGGATTAAGAACAGTATTAAACTCATGGCTTGCATCAATTCATCATGTGCAATGCATCAAAGTGGGAATCAAACAGCATTATGGATGAATCATCAGCTGCTGTATTTCCTCCATCATAAACATTTGCACATAAAACTTGGAATGTTTACATCTTTGTTTATGTGCTGGCAGTCGACTTCTCACTCGTCTTTATTGGCACGTTATCGCCACCGGACCACAAACTCTGACAGACTAGATTCATTTGTTCCAGACACGCAGCAAGACACATGAACATGATTCAGAATCATGTCATGTCAACCATAAACTTCCTCTACTTCCTGCACGATACTGACACCGTATTGTTCATGTCATTTTGAATCAATAACAGATAGATGGATGGAGTTTTATTATCCTAGTGGATGAAGTATCTAAACTAACTTAGTGCTGCTAAGGGTTGACTGACAGGAGCGACAGACACAGAAAAACAGAGTTCAAAGACATTTCAAACTCGGACTTTACCTCATCTGACGTTATCTCCTCTTCCAAATCCACCGTGCTGAGTCTGCTTATCTGAAATACACTGCCTCCTCCGGACAGCTACGGACCACAGACAGCAACAGAAATATATTCGGACATGTGGTATGCAGCTCACATGAGTCAGTGTCAGTTGGACCTGACACTTGTGGCCAGCAGAGTAATACAAAGCCCTGCTTTCTTGAGCAAAAATAGTTTATTTGCTGATATTTGACTCATATGGGTGTGTTTACGAATATTTGTCCATTTTCTGAAGCTTATTCTGTGATAGATGTGACTTTGATTGGTTTTATTATTGGTATTAAAATTGGATTTAGGGTACTTCCACCTTTGGAACCTGGATTTTCCTGGATTGTTATATTAGGGGAACTCCTGACTTCAGTCCAAAGATAATAACTAATATTAATTTAGAGCTCACCCTATTTAACCTGATCTGATCACAGGAGAAACGCAAATCTCTAGAAAAATGTTAGATAGTCCGTGATGGCCCATGTCTGAGCTCAAGAGTTAGAGAAAATATCTGCATTATTTAAGTTTAAAACGTACGCATCAATAAAGCTTAGTTAACATTCATAGTTTTTTTTTGTCTTTTTAGCAAAGTTAAGTTTTTGATAAACTTTAGTCATCTTTGTAGTTTATAATTTTTTTATTGGGAAATAAACGTAAACAGTAAACGGAAATAATATTTGTGTTGAATAAGAGTTAATTTCAGTTCAGCAATTATAACAATTTTGTGTCTATTTTTTTATATCTAATTTAAAAATCAGCCGTTACACTTCCTCATCTTAATACATTTGCACCAGCAATAAATTGTAAACATGCCTCATCCAGCTAATTGCATCAGTAGCAGACCGATATCAGAATCGGATCATTTCCTATTTGCAATGACAAGTAACATAATAATCATTGTCACTCCCACGATATCTGAAGGTTTGACTAACGACATATTCAAGTAGTTTCAATTTCAGCATCAGACAGCCTTTTCCCCTTTACAAACATGTTTATGCATAACGTAGTCCCGATAACAAGCTACGACAGGACTAATGTTTGTTTTTAACCCTCTGTAAACTGATTTAGCTAATATATTATATTGTCTAGATAACCGGCTCCAAACACAATCCACATGGAAGTTATTTAGTTAACATTAATTGAAGTACTTTCATAAAGTAACATTCCGACACAGGCAATGCTTATTTTTGTTCAATAGCAAACATGCCATAACAATAAAAGTTGACTACGGATGCAACAATGAATTAAAATTCAACACAAGCATTCTTGGGCCATGCAGCATGTAAAACATGACAATTTATCCTTATAAGCATAACAGCATCCCCTTATTGTTGCAGAAGTTAACATCTGTTAGCTGCGATGCTAGCTGTACCTGTCTGGAGTGTTTGGGCTCCTCAGAGCCGTTTAGCAGCGGTGTCCCCTCCCCAGTTGCACCGGACTCGTCGGCTCGGCTGGACCATGACACTTTCTTCGTGATGTTGGCCATGGTGGCCCCCGGTAGCTCAGGGCTGTAACCGTCGTTAAATTATTTTATTAATTCATTAATGCTCCAAGCTAACTACTGTCATTCCCCTCAGCTACCCATGATCATCCCTGTAACTCGTGACGTTGTGTAAGGCTCGTGTGCAGGGCCAAAAATATCCGTTCGATGCGGTGGATGCTGGGAGTTGAAGTTTTTGAAGATATTTATTAGCAGCATCAACAAAACCATTTATAAATTGCATTGTAAAATGAATTAAGAAGTATAGGCACCAGATCGTGGTAAATAAAAGCTCAGTCGCATGATAAAGGTAAAAACAAATGAAAATAAATAATAAATTAGTAGATACAAATATATTGGAAAGGAAAAAAGAGTTTGACATAGGGCTTTTCAGAATATTTCAAAAAGTTCAAAGTCAGATGCAGTATTTTGCATTTTTTTCACTCCCTTTGGTTTAGGAATGAAAGGGTGAGAAGGCTAAGAAAAGATTATTTTGTTTTCCTTAGTCTTAAATGGCATTTAGAAACCATTTATACATTAATCATTCAAGATAGAAAAGGAAAGAAGAAAACTGTAGTACATCACAAATTGTTTTACTGTACATGCAGCCATGAACAAATAATCTGTTGCAGTTTATCCTCACAGGAAATTCAACAACTGAAATCTATTCCAGATCACTGTCAAAGTCCCTTGTGATGGTATGAGACAGGGGCTATTTTTGCACTGTCGCTACGCTAATGGGCGGTTATGATATGTTGTACCTTTATGTTTATGAGTGCACCGGGGAGTGTGTATGAAAAAGCAATGAAAAAGTAATGCAGTGTTTTGTGGGCTGAGGGAGAAGCAACCTGCATTTTTCTCTTCCCTGTAACTAAACCGGCAGTGTATCTATCTCTGAGCTTCTCCTTCTGCTTTCAATTTGAATGACCCAATCTTGGAATCGTGCTGTTGAACCCTCTCTTCTGCTTTCTGCTCATGACCTGGTGTATGATTGGGTCTGTGAATGTACTGGTGAGCGCGTGTGGCTGTAATGAAAAAGTATATCAGAGATCTGTGGGCTGAGTGAGATGCAACCTGTGCTTTTCTCTTCCCTCTGACTCAGCCTGCTGGGTATCTGTCTCTCAGCTTCTCCTTTTGAATGGCCCAATCTAGGAATCATCCTTCTGCTTCTGCTCATTACCAGGTTGCGACACAGTGGATTCCACTGCACTGGACTAATTATTTCATACAGCATTCAAAACTATATTTTAAAATTTTTTATTTATTATTATTATTTGTACATTAGCTACGCTACGTAGCTTTTGAGTGCTGTCGATACCGGGTGTTCAATAAATCTATATTATAAATAGTTTTTTTTTCTAAAAGTTCAGAGGTAACAGGGATTTTAGTTTCACTTTCAAAATGACTGATGCAGACAAACCATACCTCGGTCAGTCTCAGTCTGTCAACCCAGAAGACCTTGCACTGCACACTCAGGAGTATCAAGATCCTCTGGAAAAAGAGAGTAAGTACGACTTCTTTTAAACACAAAAAAATGTTATATTTTTAGCCTGAGAAGATTCATCAGCTTTGCTGAATGCTTCATTTTGTACACCGGTCAATGGACCATAATGAATGTTTGAATGCTTTGATATCTTTTCATCTTTTCCGGCTGTATGTTTTTAATTCTTTGCGGGTTAAGACTTTTGTTAATATTTCATATTTTTCGAGGAGAACAAATGTAGATTCTGAGACACTTTAGATGAATCAGACTCTGATTTAAATCACACTCGGATTTATCTACTCTTCCTGATGAAGGCTAATATTTGTCCTCAGAATGCTGACTGCTGAAGACATGGATGAGGAGACTCCCCTGCTGAACAATAGATTAACGTCACCTGAATCTGAGGTGAGAAACATATAAGATATACTAAAGTATCATCGCTTGTGTGCTTAAATTTCAAGAATGAGTTCTCACTACCTGTTACATGTGCATCAATTGCTGTCTCACTCATTCTGATAATTATTACTGAACTGTAGTCTTTTTCCTGACATCGGCTGCCAGGATTGGTTCTGGTGCAAATTACTATGTTGTTTTTTTGTGTCGTCTGTGACTGACGCCACGTCTTATTGTCTTTGCAGCTTACTTTCTGTGTTTAACTCATTAACTTCCCTCTTTCCCAGATCAAAAATTCCAAACTGTTCCTTGCTGTCTTTGCGGCCGTCCTGGGGAACTTCAGCTTCGGTTACTCACTGGTCTATTCATCCCCGGTCCTGCCAAAGCTCCAGGACCCTGATGCTGACCCCCGGCTCAGGATGGACAAGGACCAGGCAGCCTGGTTTGGCTCCATCTACACACTGGGGGTAGCAGCCGGCGGGCTGGGGGCCATGCTGCTCAATGACATGATCGGACGGAAGCTGAGCATCATGGTGTCAGCCGTACCCTCAGCTATTGGGTCAGTGACATTATACATATATCGATGGTGTTCTAATAGTTAGCTGATGAAGGTTGCTGACTTTCTGTTGCACGTAGGTTTTACAGAGTGGAGTCGTTGGTCCCACGCACTAATCTCCTCCTTTACCCAGACTTGAGACACCTTTTAAAGGTCTATTTATGAGCGGAATAGAAAAATATCACTCCTTCTGTCTGAGCCTTTAAATGTCAATTCAATGATTTGGTTTTAAGTCTACATCCTCATTTGTTGAAGGAGCTGCTTTTCATTTTCCTGTTCTTTCAAAATAATGTCTCACAATCAAATCAAATCAAAATTTCCTACCTACGATATTTTAATTGGCTCAGTTTTTACATGTTGTTATTCCTGTCCAACCTTTTTTTATGAAACGTGCTGTGCAGTTGAAATGAAATTATGTCATTGAGTTCATAATGCTTGTGTATCTGTATCTGTGTGTGTCTCAGTTACATGCTGCTGGGAGGGGCTGTTGACATTTGGATGCTTCATGCCGGCCGCTTCCTCACAGGTGTTGCCGGTGGGATAACATCAGCATCCATTCCTGTAGGTTTCCATGGTTACAAGGATTCTCTTTTATTTACCCATTGTATGCAAGTTGTCCCCTTATTAGTACCAATACCAGTAATAAACCCCCTTTTATTTGTACAAATCTTGAGATTTTATCTAATTTCTTTTTTTTTTCTAAAATCTTTTTTTCTGAATTAGCCACTCATTTATTTATTTTTTTGTTGCAGGTTTACATCTCAGAGATCTCCCACAAAGACGTGAGAGGACCTCTTGGCTCTTGTCCTCAGATCACTGCCGTGATTGGAGCCCTGGCACTCTACAATCTGAGTAGGCATATCGCAAAATGCTGTATTAAATGCTAATATACAATATATTCTTATATATTTAGCTGAAGATCTTATCAGCAGCAACCACAAATCCTGTGTGCAGACGTCAGCCAAGGCCAATAGCCCATCCCTCTATTATGCAACTGGAAACATCACCTATGTCTGGATGCATTTTCCAAATTATTAGAACAATGTCTCAGCTTTGTATCAGTTCACTGGAGATGGAGCAGCCAGCTCCAGCAGACTGTTTGCATGTTAGCTCAACATTAAGTCAATGCCGCGTGCTGACAGCAGCACTATAGACTAGATTGCAATGTTATCCTGATCCCCACGTCATCTGTGATGTACAGGTCTGGTGGTACAGTGGCGGTGGCTGGCAGTGGCTGGGGGGGTGCCCGCATTACTGATGGTTGTGCTGCTAGTATTCATGCCCTACTCCCCCCGGAGGCTCCTTTCTCTGGGCAGAGAGCAGCAGGCTGAGAAGGCCCTTCGCTGGCTGAGGGGAACCAACTATGAAACTCATGGCGAGATCGATGCGATACAGGTAAGAGGCAGACAGCTGGTGTTATGTGCTTCAACAACTTAAAGGGGAAATCATGCATCACTCTTGCATTAACATGTGGAAACACACTGATTCCAGTTTAAAAGGCCGCACTTGGATTTAAGGTCCCCTTTGCTCACACTTTGAATTTAGTGTCAGTTCGAAGTAGTCACCACACGTACATGTATGTATCTCTGTGCAGTGCAGTATCCGCATGCAGAGCCGACTCACGTGGTCCAAACTGGCCACACCCATGATCTACCGGCCAATCATCATCACCGTGGTGATGCGTTTCCTGCAGCAGATGACGGGCATCACTCCTATTCTGGTTTACCTGGAGCCCATCTTTTCCCAGAGCAAAGTCTTGCTGCCGGCCAGGTAGGAGGTCCATTGTCCATTATATTAATGTCTATTAATATAATCTACTGACTCAATACTAAAAATACTGTACAACCTCGTCGGCATTTTGGAAATTAACACTGAGCAAGTCACATGTTATTATCATTATTAATTAACGCTTTTAAAATAATTTTCTTGTCAATAATAAGTTTTAGTCCGTTTACATGAAATCCACGATGCTACAAAGACTGACTTTATCCTTGTCATGTATCGTATTTCTAGGTACGATGCCGCTATTGTGGGTGTGGTTCGCCTCGTTTCTGTCGTCACGGCAGCCAGTTTGATGGACAAGGCGGGACGCAAAGTTCTGCTGTACATATCCAGCCTGCTGATGTTCCTGTCTGCCCTGACTCTGACAATGGTCTCCCACACCACACCTTGCCCTCCAGGCCCCGCCCCTCCAAACCTCACCATGAGCTTGGACTACATCCCCCATAATGACATGGGAAACACTTTGGGTGGCGGCCATGGAAGCGCAGCAGGCCTCATCCCTCTCATCAGCACCATTGTGTTTATATTTGGTGAGTGTTGGAACCAAAGAAAAAGAAGATGCTAATTGTCCTTGGGTCATTTTGTTGTGCTCTGCTCTTCAAGCATGATTAAGTGTTGTCAATACAACATCCATTAACTCATACACACGAAACAATGTGGGAATGTGGTGCCACAAGCTGGGGCGGAGTCAAGTCATTTTATTTTTCATTTTGTTGTCTCCTAGGTTACGCCATGGGATGGGGCCCGATCACGTGGTTGCTGATGTCAGAGGTTTTGCCTCTGGTTGCCAGGGGCGCGGCCTCCGGTCTGTGTGTGACTGTCAGCTGGTTGACGGCCTTCATGCTCACTCACGTCTTCACACACCTGGTGGACAGGTACGGCCTGTTCGCGCCCTACCTGTGTTTCACGGTGGTGTGCGTATTCTGTCTGCTGTTCACCGCCGTTTGCGTCCCAGAGACTCGCGGCCGATCTCTGGAGGAGATAGAGAACTACTTCAGGACAGGAGGCACCTTCGCCATCGATCCGAGTCCGTCCGATGCACAGTCCACCTGAAGCATACAGAGCCTTTTGACCAATAGATGGTCACGTGATAAAACTGCAAACAGATCCATCGGGAAGTTACAAGTAACTTTCCTTATTCTTGATTCTGTACTGGGACTGTCGGTCACACTCATCTCCTCTTTATTTACTCTCTTTGTCATGAAGC
>CAAKHC010017806.1:0-10526 GCA_901007825.1 Macroramphosus scolopax | reverse complement strand
GGCTGACTGACAAACAGTCAAGATGACAGAGATAACAGAAAGTAAGAGATGAGTATTGTATATTGCTGCACAATTTATTTCCATTGAAAAATGAATTCCATATTCAGACATCATCTGCATTGATTGACTATTTCTGTGTTCTGAAGTTAGAATAAAATGGCTAAACCCTGACTTACAGTAACTACGCAATGTGTATCAATTAAAATGAGCTAAAGCATGCAATGAGATATACAACATGTACACAGATAATTGCTTGTGTTGTTTGTTTGTTTGTTTGTGTGTTGCTGAGCTCTGCTACCTGTCTCCATCACTGTGCTGGTCTCACCACTGCAGGTTCCACTGGTGGAGTAAGGCAGGTCACTTAGTATACTGACACCAGCTGCCATGGCAGGTGCTGAAAGGTGTGGAGAAACGTTGTGTCAAAGGCAGATGAAAAGAAAATCCGCTTACAAGCACAAGCTGTTGACAAGGCAAACAGTCACAAGGTGTGCACACAACTGAAACAGAAGGAGCATGACTGGCGTTGCCTGGAAGGATAACCCAGGGGAGAGGGGGGAAATGTGCAAAGTGAGCCGCCATGTCAGCAGCTCAAGTGTCGGTCTGACTGCTGCGCCTCCAGAAGCTAGTGGGCGTGGCCGGAGGACAACAGTCAGAGATCCAAGGTCCTGAGTTACAAACTGCACTGACACCAGCATCAACCACACAGGGGAAAACAACGGCCTCATCACTCTGAGCTCCACTCGGCCTCGGGGTCCATCAGTCAGCAGGAAATCTTACAATGATTCAAAAGATTAGCTGCATCCCAACATGTTTGTGTCTGCTGCCCCATGTATCAATTATTCAGGTGCAGTAACACACTGACGGCACAACTTGACTTGCATATCTGATTTATGTGACCTGATATCACAGTTGTGTCTCACAGATCGTCCACCGTGTCGATTTGACCCTGGGGACCAGCTGTTTCTCACATGTCACAGAGAGCCTCAATGTGCATTAGTACCTGTGCTAACTGGTGTTGCAGGACTGAAACTCTGCACCTGTACACCTCTCTGCCTCACTGTGATCCATTAACTATTAAGCAGGATCGCAGTACTTCACATGTTTACTCTTTGATGGGCAAATGATTCCCCAAGCTTTACCTTCACTTTTTATACAATCACTTCTGCATGAGGTGATTCCTGACAGTATTGGTGCTTCTCCTAACTAATCAAACAGCTGAATGAGTATTTACATGTAACATAGATATCAGATGTACATCTTTTATAAGTGGGCTTCTTAGACCAATTTCATGTCACTAATCAAATGTCGTTTCCCAGTTCCAGTTAGTCGCCCAGTATTGGACATTTTATGTTTCAGGGTTTTAGATTGTTGCTCAAACAAGACATTTGATGATGTCACATTGTACCCTAGAAACAATCAGTAGATTAATCAAAATGTCTGAAATGAACTCCCCCATGCCACAAATGCAGGTAGAATTCCTTTCGGCAAATCGTAGTAAACGATCCACCTCACTGGTGAGTAAATGTTTGTGACGGACTCTGCAGCTTCTGTCTCTGCTTCTCATGAAGACCTGCCGTTACTCTCCCTCTTATTGACTCTCTGAGCCTGTCAATGATTTGTCTACACAGTCTAACCAACCACCAGTATCAGCCACGAACCATCTTAACTCTACTGGTTGATCTGTGATATATATATAACATTCTATTTCACTAATCAACCACACTGCTTATTACAAACTGCTCTTGAAGTGTTTCTAATATTGTTGACGGAAAGATGCCAATCCAATTAGTCGTCTTGAGCCTGACACCACTTGGCAGAGTTTCTACGGAGCCCTTGGTAACAAAGAGAAAGTGTTCTTCATGGCAACTGTGACGTAGGTGCTTATAACAATAATAACTGTATATTGTCAACCAATACATCATTAAACTCATTCACTACTCCAGTACAAATTTGTTTGAATGTTTTACACATTTGTGGTACACACATAAGCTAATTTCCACTGGGAAACCACCATGATTATGGATATAAGAGAGGCGGTGTGAAGGCGAGAGACATCATACAGAGATGTTGCTGGTGATTGTGGGATGTGAGACTTCTTTCCACTGAGTGTGTAATAAAGAAATATGGCAGATGAGCTGGTGCTGTTCACACCATGTTTAATATTTGACAATGTGTCAACAGGGATTCTACTGACACACTGTGGATACAGACGGGTGGTCTTAATGACACGACAGGATGGCGACCTGTCACAGTGGCATCGCTGGGATCCAGCGCAGCACAGCAGATTATCATGTTTATTATATAGTAATTAGCTGTTGGATTGCTCTCACCTGGTGTCCTAGGTGCTCTTCCATCACCAAAATAAAAGCTATAAAAACAGCAGCATTTGCTTCGATAATCATTTGACCAGCTCAATGTCAATTCTGCTTGTCACCACCTGGTAGGATTGTACATCACATACATGATGTGGCTCCAGGATTGACAGAGAAATACAGCCCGGGCCTTGAGTGGGATTCAAAACTAAGAAAATAAAGAGCATAATACAAATAATCCTTTTCAACACTTGTGAGCTGCATTAACGTCAGGTGTTTCAGTTTCAGGGTTTGATATTGTCAATAATGGTATGAAGTATAATGTACCTGTGTTGTCAGGTACTACTGTGTCTAACGTTACTGTACAGCAGTGAGACATGTCGACAGGCTGCTTCTCATCTCCATGTGAGGCGGATAAACATGATTGTTTGTCCAATTCATTCAGCTAACAAGCAGCTTGACTCTTCAGTTAACGTTGCTAATGTCACATGTAAGTTCAAAGCTTGAAAGTTCCAACGCTTCTTTTGGAGAAAATAACGCGAGTTGACCTGCGTGCATGCATGTTGTACAACATTAGCCCTGAAGTAGTGTCTGGTGCTGATGCTGCATGCTGAAGCAGCAGCGTTAGCCTGCTAGCTTGGCTGCATACGGCTAGCAGAGTACCGTTAGCTATCAGAGGCCTGACTTACCCTCACCCTGTCTTCTGAGTCGGGGACTCTGGATACGGTTTCCGACTTCGTCGATTCATCTATCTAACGCTAAGGTTATCTAGTCTTTGGCACGAATCAAACCGGGTTTCCCCCCCGAGCCACATCATTTGGTCAGCTAAGTAAAGCTAGCTTCCTAGCTAACTTAGCAGCCTGACATGTTGTCAAGTGTGAGGGTCCAGCTGCGTCACGTGACCAAACACACTGATCAATTTACATAACACGGATATCTTGCCTTTGGCATTTTGTTCAATATTTAATCATTTTGTATCTTTAAAATGATCGTAATATTTGTTTTTAACAGGAAATAAAAGGAGCTTTTAATTGTCTTTATTGATACAAATATGTTAGAACTTTTTTTCAAAATGATTCATTTTCTTGGCTAGAAACTAACATTATAACAATTATTGATTCCCTTTTTATTCTGAAACAAGCCCTTTTTAAATCTGTACTTGTGTATATTCCCTAAGCTATTTGAAAATCCTAAGGCTTTTGTAAAAAAGTAATAGCCCACATATTTACTCCACCTAAATAACCAAATTTAATTGATACTTGGTTTGAGGCTTGATTACTGCCAGCCCCGTTGAATCTAAACATCACTTTAAATTAACCTATCCAGCAATATGAGGTAGGATGAAACCTAAAAAGGTTGCAACTACCGCACACTGGGCCACAATCTAAAGATAATTCAGACAGTTTGGAAAGGGATCTGGTTTGAGTCAAAATCGTAATTGTTTAGAAGATTATGGATACATCTGGCATAAAGTTAGCACAGCATTTCACACAGAGGACATCATATCAGCTGTCAAAAGAGTCTGAGGTCTGTGATCTGATGCTCAAACTGAACTGAGCTCTGCATAAAGCACATTGATCTGAAGCACAATAGTCCACTTCTGAGTGGCTCCAAGCATAAAGATTGTCCCAGTCAAAGTTTGGACTTGAATCCAATCGAAATGCTGTTTCAGCATAATTGTACTCACAAACACGGATGTAGCAGATTCTTTTTCCTCCATCAGATGAAATGATAATTGTCTGTTTTCTGAGGTTGCTAATGTCTTATATTAAATGTGAAGATGTGAAACAGTGGAAAGTGGGTTGATATTTGTTCAAGCCTTCTAGTTGACAGAGTTCAGCCTGTGAACACTGCTGCCCTGAAACACGCTGACAGACTCCAGAAGGAAAAGCAGGATGAATTGTACTTTATTTTGAAGTCCTCTGGTGCACCCTAGTGGTTGCTAATTTAAAACAAAGCTCTTCATTTGCATTATAAAATTAAATACTGAAGATATTGAACAGAACATTGAAAAACAGCAATATCTAACAAACAATAGTGGATCATATAGAATCCAGGATGTTTTAGTAGGTTGAATGAATAACTTACTAACATTTACAGCTAAAATAATTGTTATATAAATATACCCACGCTCCACCCTTCCACCAAGTCTCATGAACATCCACCAGGTGTTTCTTCTGTTGTTCTACTGTTTCATCCTGCTGAAAGCCAGAAATGAACAGCTTGTTCATGAATAGCATGTTCAACAAAAAACAACCGAACAATCAGAACCATAACCTTTATAACAAATCATAACCTGCTTGGCAGAGGTAATATACATTATATTAATACAAAAACAAATACAGACAACCACATTTAATGACAAGGTACTTTTCTGTAATGTTTGCCTATAGTGTGCAAATATATCAGGAACATTAAATATCTGATTACTGCAATAAAGATGTTCTGATAAAATGTCCATAGTGTGCAAACAGGTGTACATAATGTGCAGAAGAAGTAGAATGATATCACTGCCACTACTTCCACTATCAATATTTCATGTATTTTATTTATATATAGCAATAAATATCACCCCTGCAATCCCAGCAGTTACCACCAGAGGAAGAGAAGTTTCAACAATGCCAACAGATCGAACAACTTGAGCAAAGTCTTTCCTGTAAGTCACCAATTTTTATTGAAATTATTTTTTCATATTTTAGGAAAGAGTATTTCATCGACTCTGCCTGCAGGGTAGCGGCCTGTGCTATGCAAAGAACCTCTGAAATACCTTTTGACAAACTGTGTCAAGCAACCCACTATAATTCACCACAAATACTTCATTCATGACTTGAATGTTGCACAATAGAACAGCCAGAATGTAACATTGACATGTTGATCCTCTGCAAACCGAGGTTACACAGATAACGTATTTCAACCATAAATGCTTTTCATATCAACATTTCTACATGCGTATCAATGTTAACAACACAGCCTCTTGAAAAGAAAAACAGGACAACAACTTAGCTTGTTGTCAGAAATTCTCTTGAAATACAATTCTGTTTCATGATGTATCTTATTCATATCTGTGGTTTACAAACGTAAAATGCCAGTGTTGTATCTTGGGAACTTGATACTGCTGTGTGAACTCCTCCATCATCCTGCTAACTGCAGCCTCACTCCTCCTCTCCTGCACAGGTTCAAATGAATGAAGGGAGAGTCTGTCGGCACCTGAAGAAGCTGAGGTTTCCGGTCTAATACTACCAGTTTCTTCCACAAGAGGTGATATTGTATCATTGTAGAGTGAAGGAGCCATCTGTGTACCAGAGGAGACGTTACTCATGAACAATATGTACTGGCATCTCTCTGTCTGGAGTGTTTCACCCAGCAGCAGTGCTGAACTGTGGTGGGAGTCGGAGGCAGCGGCCGCCTGACAGAGGAAGCTCATTTCTGGCCGCTTGTATCCCTGATCTCTCCTCCTAGATTCTTTCAGTCACCGGCCGAAGCTTGTGAACGTCATTGAGTGTTGGACTGTTAATGTACTGGCAAACTGACAGCTTGTTTCTTCCACCTTCACGTTTATTTGGGCTGTGGAATCTGAAGCACCAGCTTGTCCTGACCTTTGACCTGGGTTTCTTCATACTGACCATGCATGTATCTGAATTAGCAACTCATCTTCTGACCCCAAAGGTTCCTGGCCTCTTCTCCATCGAACTGCTAATAGGCCACAATATCTAAAAACAAAAGAAATCTTTCGGCTGTTATTTGGAAGACACACATCGACCTGCCAGATGAGCCTAATAACTACAACAAACTAACCCACCTTAGAAACTGTCTTCAGGACGAAACATCCTGGAGGCAAATCTGAAGTTTATAAGAGATTTGAGTTGAACTAAGTTTTACTTCGTGTGTACTGTGTGTGATTTTATTAACCATTCAGATTAAACCAAACATGTTCCAGAGATTCAACTCTGCATTGGTCAATGTGAGACTGTATCACATCCAAACTCACACAACCATTAAAAATATTTTTATTTTGCATGTGGTATTGAAGAAATAAACCCTGTAGAACCAGTTACTTTGTAAAATGAAACAGTTTTAGAATGTATTTATTTTACTTCTCATTCATCTAAAACCACAATGTTCCTGTTAGGTGCACGTTTTGCCCCTTTATGCTGCTTTTTTTTAGGAGCCATTTTCACACATGATTTTTAAGATTGTTCTGTCACATAACATGTTCACACATGTGTAACATTAAAGACACGTGGCCCATTCGATGGGACACTCTGCTGTTGTTGTTATCGTAAAATTGGGTTGTAATATTTGTCAAGTCAGCTCATTCAGAAGTCTTAAAGGGAAAACAACATGTACTATTTAATAAGTTGAAGTCAGGAGAGATGAGCACATTTATAGTATTCAAAAGTTATTTGACAGTTTCAGCTGCAGTTTTACTTTGTATATTTCTCAAAGATAAGTAACAACATTTGATCCAGAACAGTCCAGATCCCTCCTGTCCAGAGGGAAACTCATGGTTTCATTGAAGCATTGCAGCTGGACTGGAAACCTCCAGCTGAGGTCGGATCTGCTTCTTATAACATCGTTCACCGTTAGGGATCCAGACATATTTACTTCTAGTGTCAGAAACAAAACACATGTCGTCACAAATCACTGTGCATTAATAGATGAGGAGATATTGTACCTGCACATCTATCTCGAGCTTCCTTTGCTTCTCCACGGCATCATCATCATCATCATCATCATCATTATCATCATCATTATCAGCATCATCATCATCATCATCACTCAGCATCGACATCAGATCAATGTCCTAACTTGGGAAGTCCCCTGCAGAGTGTGTGTCCATCCTTTGATGTTTGTATGGAACTTTGGTTCGGTGCAGGCAGCGAGCAGGCGAACCTTCAGAAAGAGGTGGAGCCATGATGGGACTCATAAAACCCAAAAAGTGTTCCTCAACTCACCACCAAGGTGCCTCGCTGGGCGGCTGTCAGCTCCGTGCTCCGCGGCTCAGTCCTGGAATGGGACGCGGCTCAACACAGCTCGTCCGTTCGGTAGTTTGACGGTTTGCTCAACGGATACAGATTTCCTTCCAAATCCTGCCTTCACCAGCGAAAGAAGAGGAAGACGCACAGAACCTTCAGGCTACTTGATGCGTGTGATCCATTGATCTCCGGCCTGTTCAGGCACCACAGCGGGACTATGACAACCAGTTTGCGCCACTGACGGAGCGGTGATCTGCGCGCTTGTTGTCCAACCCAGATGATGCAGCATCCTTTGGACATGGGGGCACATTACTACCCTCCGGACGTCCATCACGACCACAGAACCCATCGCTACAGGAGTTTCATGATAGAGGAGATTCTGACCGATCACCCGGAGCACAAAGCCTCGGCTCCGGCCGGGGAGCTCCTCAAGTTCGGCGTGCACGCTCTGCTGTCCGCGCGGCCGTTCCACAACCAAATGGGTAAGAGATGATGGATGAGCAGCAGCTCGAGGCAGAGACAGGAGAGGAGGGCCTGCAGGGCCAGAAAGAATCACAGGATTAGAACCGGGGAAATTAGACTTGATAGGAAGCCTGTTTAATTGTAATAATGCTTATTATGGGACAGAATAGAACCCGGTGTTAAAGGACAATTACTTGTAATTACCTTTGTCCCAAACAGAGAATCAGATGAGTGAATGTTGACACTATAGAAGTGTTTACAGCAAACCTATTTACTGAATGTCTCTTAGTCTCAGGAAAATAACTGGAACAATTCGATTCACTTTGTGCAATATAGTGGAATTATTAGAATGTATGATATTTGTATTAAATACTTAAGCCAACTAATTATACTCTGGCACATTTATTATTTCAATGGTTTGAAAGTGCGTGGGTTGTGTTTTAGGTTTTACAGAGCTCACAAAGCCCCCCCCCGTAAAACGGCAACAAGAGAATTATTATTTTTGTTATGTTATGTTATGTTATGTTATGTTATGTTCATGAAATATAAAATATAAAAGAGTTGAAGTGACTTCATGTTTTCACCTTGAAAACATTCGTCAACGATCCAGTTTGACATTTGACAAAGAACAAATATTAGATCGATATTTCGTCTGTGTTCTGTGGATCACTTCTATTTGAATTTCTGCCCTCCAGGCTGTGATATTTTTAATGACTCATAAAAGTTGACAACGATGTTATTTTACCCCTGAATCTGAATATAGTTATTTTCTTTTAAATAAAAACATGATAATAAATATTCGATCGAATTTGTCAGGCTGGGAAATTAATAGAATATGCAGCCACAGTCCGGCTGTCATTTAACAATAATATATATATATATATATATATATATATATATATATATATATATATATATATATATATATATATATATATATATATATATATATATATATATATATATATATATATATATATATATAATATCTCTTCTGACGGCGTTAAGCGTGTCGTTGGCTGGAAGCTCCTTTCTTCCTCCTGCAGCTTCCCGCCATGTTCCTGTATTGTCACACCAGCCTGGAGCATCGAGGACCAACATGGAGGTAACGTGATGTTCTAACTCCGTGTGTGTCTCCAGTGCTGAAGGCCGACCCGACGAGCCTCCTCAAGTTCCCCATGTCGCAGCTGCCCTGCTCGCTGAGCTCCCCGCTCGGCTCCCCGCTCGGCTCCCCGCTGCTGTCCGCCGGTCCGGGCCTGCAGGTCGGCGCGGCGGCTCACCACCTCCCGCTGGACCTGCACCTCCGAGGGAAGCTGGAACACGGAGCCGACGGAGGCAGCAAGAGCAAGAAGGGCCGCCGGAGCCGGACCGTGTTCACCGAGCTGCAGCTGATGGGCCTGGAGAAGCGCTTCGAGAAGCAGAAGTATCTGTCCACCCCAGATAGGTGCGTCCGGACCCGCGGAGCCTCGGACCCCCGCGGCCCTGCTGCCTAAAGGAGGACCTGCATTTCAGGCACGGAGCTGCTTATTGCTCCTGCTCAGAATGTGGTCAAACTTTAGGTTGCAAATTATTTCTGTTGATTCAAACAAAACTTTACTTGATTGATTGATTATTGATTGATTGATTGATTGATTGATTGATTATTGATTGATGTATTCATCCTTACAGAATAGATCTGGCTGAGTCTTTGGGTCTCAGTCAACTGCAGGTGAAAACATGGTACCAGAACAGGAGGATGAAATGGAAGAAAATCGTAAGTTGATTTGATGATTGTTATCTGGAAGATTAAATATTCATATAAAATATTAAAAATAATATAATAATAATATAATATAGTAATATTAAAATAAAAACACAAACAAGAACAAAGATGTGTTTGTACACTACATGAAGTCCATTGGAATGTAGGTGAAGTAATTCACAGTTTACTATGTTATTTTATTTTTATCACCTTTATGAATACATTCACGTGTTTCTATTAATTAATTGTACATTTTAAGAAGGTGTACAAGTGGAAAAAAGCAACACAAAAATAGAATTCTTCATGAAAGAAAGCTGTTTCCCGTCTGTGTCATTAAGTCAGCTGATGGATTCAGGTCAAATTATTTGTATTTTCATGAACCTCTTTGAACCTGAACCTGATGTTGACCTGCAGGTGCTGCAGGGGGGGGGCCTGGAGTCACCAACTAAACCAAAAGGCCGTCCAAAGAAGAATTCCATACCCAGCAGCGAGCAGCTCTCAGAGCAGCAGAGACCCACTGCAGACGCTGAGCGTCAGTCCGAAGACTCCAGCTCGCACTCAGAGAGCGTCCAGGAGGAATGAACCAGGCTGCAGCCTGCACGTGTTTGGACTCTATACGAACCTCTGGGATCATCAGACTGACTCTTTTGCAGCAATGCAGGCTGATTTCATGGCATGGAGCAGATATGTTCTGCTGCTCACCGTGAAGCCGGAGCCTCTGGTGCGTCTCCTCATGCAGTCTAAGACTTTCAGGCCCTGCAGACACCCTGAACCACAGCGGCCTCGGCCCCCAGCAGCCATGTGTTGTTGTCAGTAGCGCTCCCACGTTCCCTCATGCTGAATTGGCCACTGTTGAGGAGGGAACTCAAGCCTTTGCAGTAGGTTTACGCTTTATATTCTACAGATTTACTCAACTGTTTGGATTCCTTTTGTGTAACTATGTTATGCGTAATTATTAAATGTATTTTCACTAATATCATTCTCCTTTTGTTTTTAACAACGTAGGCTCATGATAAGCTTTTGACTGAGAGTGTG